>PVKE010048734.1:0-11486 GCA_004027555.1 Craseonycteris thonglongyai | reverse complement strand
AGGTGGAACAGCTGTCCAGCGATTCATCCATTGCAATTGAAAAATGGCGAAACTTGCTTACATTTTTCCCTATTTGAGTCACAATGTTTTCACCCATGTCTGCAACACGGCGGGCAATGGTATTTGCACCCAAAGCTACATTTTTAAATTGTTTCAACTTTTCTGGGCACAAAGTTCCTCAGCAACCTCCAACAAACATTTTTTCACTACTTCACCATCTGTAAACAGTTTGCCACTTTTAGCCAAGACGTAGGCAACTTTATAACTGGCCTTAGTTAAGGATTCATTTTCATTTGAGGATTTACTGAACAATGTCCTCTGAGATGTGAGTTGATTTTGTAATTTAAAAAATTTTTCAGCATGGACTTTAACCTCCAACTGTGCATATTTCTCCTGATGTTTGCTTCGATGATGACGGCTCAGGTTGCATTCTTTCATCACAGCCACAGTTTCGTTGCAAATCACACACAATGCTTCCTCGCCGGATTTGATGAAGTATTTCAAACTTCATTCTTCTTGGAATTGCCGACACTCATCGTCTATATTTCTTTTCCTCTTCTTAGCCATCGTTGGGCACTAAAATAAAGTGACTTTAATATGAATAAATAGTGAAACTGAAAGTATCTTGCACACAATATCGCTCAAAAAACCTGATTATGTGAACTAATTTTGTTGCAATTATAGCTGCAAATAACCCGAAACAATTTTTTTAAATTCTTATGATTTCCTAAGTTAAACTTACCTAAATATAGTCTGCAAATATATCCACTTATGGTAGAGAGATTGTTGCTTTTAATGTTTCCTCTTCAGAATATTTGGAAAATTCTTGTTAAACTAATGACATTTTCAATACTTTATACACACTGGTAATTAAGTGAAGGAAATTATCACTAAATAAAATAGAGTGCAACATGTTTTTGCAATTAGATGCTAACTGACACCAACACCTCCTCATCACAGCAGTCAACCACAACTGGCAAACTCTGATCAAAATAGTCAAGTCTTGAACAAGAAGCAAACCATTTAAAAAGTCTGCCACTAGATGGCGTTATATCATCTCATTGACTGAACAGAAGTAGAAAAAGTAAGTGGCTGATCTTGGCAGGATACACATAAATTTCTGTGATTTTTTTCCATAGATAAAAAGGTCTCCACGAGCCGGATGAGAGGGCTTCAGCGGCCAGCGGGCCGTAGTTTGGAGACCCCTGGTCTAGACCAAGCTTTGTCACCTTCAAAGCTCACTTTACTTTTAATGAGACTCTAACTCGTGACCAAAGATGGGCAAATGTGAGAAGACAAAAAGAAGAATCTGTGAAAGAAAGACTCTCCTTGATTCACTGCATCCTCCACAGGGATCTAGACCGTAGAAAAGATCTGAACCAGAGGATGTGTGCTCTTTACATAGATGATACTCTTTAATCTAAACACATGAGGAAATTTCTAGAACTAGATAGCTATCCATTATAGGAAAGTTTTGAGGTAATAGTAAGGTTCCAGACTAAAGTAGATCTCTCCTCAACTACAAGTAATATGTCATCATCCATAACCTACCAGTAACCATATCCAACTGGGGAACATTTTTTTTTTCTTTTTAGTAGAATGCCCAATTCTAAAGTGAGTTCTCTTGAGAGAAAAGGAGAGTATATGTTTGTAATCAATTTGGACTCATCTATTGACTATATATTTTTTTCAAAGATGAAAACTTTGGCCTAATTCTTCTGTATTCACTTTTGCATAAGTAGAAGCCTGATGGAAAAACTTAGGCAAACTTCACTTATGTTTGTAATTAAAGGGGGAGTTTTGCTGATTATCAGAACAATTAAAAGACCTGTTGCTTTTAAATTAGAAATGTTTGGGTGAAATGTCAATTGCTGTTTCACCTTAACATGACCCAACAATCTATTTTTTTTTTTCTGTTTATCTTATTATTATACTAAGGTCAGAGTATGGATTTAAGGAAATAAAGCAAGACCCACTTAGCTGTCATAGGTAAAATTTATGAATGGTACAAATAATTTTTAGAAGCTCCTCAACAGAAGGTCATTACATTTCCTTAGACTGCCAAAGACCTCATTCTTAGAAGACATTTCCTCATTCACAGACCTTCTCACTGTATCCTCACATGGTGGAGGGGCAAGCTAGCTCTGATGTATTTTTTATAACGCCACTAATCCTAATCCTGAGGACTCTGCCCTCAGGATATAATCACTCACCAAAGGTACTTTCTAATACCATCATATTGGGGGTTAGGATTTCAAAATAAATTTTGGTAGACACAAACTTTCAGATCATAGCAAGTGGTACGCAGGTGAGGAAAACCAGAGGTCAGAGGCAGCAGATGCTCTGTAAGACAAAGCAGAAAGAGGAGGCATGACAGCCTGGAAGTGCCACAATAGCCAGAGGAGCCAACTCACTCAGGAAACACCAGCTGAGTCTGTCAGCTGTACTGGCTGAGAAACAAGTTGTGCCTATGAGGCAGAAAGAGACATTAAACTAGCTGTTTAATCTGAAATGGTCACAGGTCATTTGGCCTTGTTACGGGTGGTGGTTTTGCTATGATGCTAAAGGGAATTTTCAAGTTGATGGGCTCTAGAAGGCAGTATTTCAATGATGTCATAAATTATCCTTCACTTTGATCTATTTCTGTGGCTGACAATGTTTCTAACATCTGTAGCTGAGATTTCCCCAAGTTAATTTAGTTCTCATCAGAGTAGATTTCTACCCAAGTCAATTGCAGCATCTGTTATTACTTACTGCTATGAGAAGGAAAAGGCCTGGTTGATGGTCTTCCCAAGTCATCAGCTTCAACTGAACTCATTAGAATGACAAGGAAATGAAATAAAGAAACGTAAAAGTGGATTTCAAAGAAATCTGAATTTGACTGCTGTCATAGAGGTGGTAATATGCAAATATGCAAGCTTAGAAACTGCAAGGAACAGAGCTGTGTTTCTGAATAGCACCATGGTTACAGTCTATAAAAATAATGAGAGAAAATAAGAGCACTGGAGTTTGACGATTTTTTTTTTCTAAGATTAGTTTTTATCTACTTGTCTGATAAAATAAAAAGATTCTGTGGTTTGCATTTTCTTGATTAAATAAAAAACCAAAAGGAAATTATAAATTTTTTTGTTACTGCTCACTTCTCAATATTCAAGAATGTCCTTTTTCCACCCGCTCTAGATATCGTGACTCTTATATTTAACAAGTCATTGTAAAATACTAAAATCTCTTCTACTCTGATTGCTGATCTACAATCAGAATTCAGTAATGATTTTGTATCTTTCACCCACTACTCAAGCTGTTGTCACTGATGCAGTGACAGAGTTGCTTGAATATCAATGCTTCTTGCATCCAGCTGTGTCCATTGATTCACTCATTGAATTGGATGGTGTTAAGCACAATAGGAAAGATGATTTAATGGGTCTTAAATGTTTACTGTTATTGAAAACATTCTGCAATTTTCCATACCATAAGAAGTCCCTGTTGAAATGTCATTTTTTCTGTTTCCCAAATGCTTCTTGTAAGCAAAGATACAAGGAAATGAAGTCCATGCCAGCTGTTTCTGTCTAATTTAGAGAGAAATTAAGTGCTCATTTTAAGTAAAACTACACTAAAACCCTCTTCTTTTCTTAATGATGAAAAGATAAAAGGGCATTGTGTTTTTACAATTTAATGTGAGCTTGAAAGTCGACATTTTCTCAATTTTTAGCATGCTTCTATACTATGAATCCAGTTCTTTCAGAAAATTCCTTAATGTTGGACAGTAGTAGAGGAGATCAGCATATTGCCACCATATCATATTTTTTCAGTTTAGGCTAGAAGCATATTCATTAAAGGGACCTAAAGGTAGTTAGATATTTTGTTCAGTAGGCAAGTGTAGTTCTGCCCTGTGTTGTACTGGTAATTCCTAGATGTGCCTGTCTCTACATTGTTTACTTCAAGGTCCAGTCCTTACCCTTCCCATGCTCAGTAGAAAGGAGATGCTGACCTCTGCAGGCTTCAGAGCCTGCTGGCTTCCAGCTAGATTCCATTAGTGGGAGATACTGGAAGGAGATTGGAAAGTGAGAGGTGAGGAGAAACCAGGGGTTTATCATCTTCTTTCTCAGACTCTGGTGGCATCTCACAGCAGCTGCAGCTCCTGCCATTTAAGCCCACTATGGATTCAGCTGCTTTCATTGAGCCTGAACTCCAGGAACACATCCTTCCTCCAGTTTAGGGACCATCAGCATCCTGCTCTTACCCCTATGATGTCTCACTGTCCTCTGTTCAGCTTCTCAGCAAGTCCATCACCTATACAACCTATTCCCTGTATTGACTTCTCTCGTTTAAATTCTTAGAGTGATTTTTGTTTTCCATGTTGAGCCCTGACTGATTCATGAGGTGTGTGAGTTAAGGGTTTGATTTAATCATCTTAAACATTTTCAGTAAATAGAATCATTATCCCTTCTATACTATTCAAAGGAAAGATGCCACTCTGTAGAAGAGGATTTCTTGGTAATGCAATAACAAACAAAAGAACCAAAAATCTTGTCAAACTTTTCTTTGACAAATACAGAATTTGGCCTTGAATAATAAAAACTATGGCAAGTCGCTTCACTTAAATACTAATTTTTGGATTTCTCCTCAAATCCCACTCTGTGACCCAAACCCAAGAAGATAGACAGGTGCTTTTGTACTTACTTAACTGGGAGATTTTTATAAGGCAGGAAACAGAAGTACAAGGCTCCTGAAGTCAGTGGCACTTGGAATTTTGTATACGTCTTAAACAATAATGTCTGGTCCATGACTAGAGTGGAATGGGGACAGGAGTTGGGATGAGAAGGCTTTAGTGTAGTTTTGAAAGCTTTGGGCTTCTAAAGAGCACAGAGATCAATGTGTCAGAGACAGCTGGGATTCACATCATGCTCCTGACACCTCCTCAAGCAGGGGGTGCCTGAATTCAGAGGACTGTTTCCTGATGTAGTTAGGAGGTGTTACAGAAAAAGTAGTATAGCAACTGTTAAAGAAAAAAATTATTCATGACACTTGTTAAAGCGTAGTAAGATAGACTGTCTTCAAGGAGGGCCAAGACAATGAGTGTGGAGACATCTGCAATGCCATCTTGCAGTGTGGTGGAGAGATCAGGTTCAACTCTGAATGCAGCCTGAGAAGTAAGAATTTAATCCAAAGAGCAAGGTGGGGCCAGTGGATGGGAAATTACTAAGAAGAAATGTCAGGGGTAAGGGGCTTCTGGCTAAACCAACCTAACAGGATTCTTGCTGAAGGCAGACCAGATCCTGAGGGTAATGGGGACGAGGAACACAGTCATATATCAAGGATGGCTAAACTGACTCAGCAGGATTCTTGCTAAGATTGAACAATGCAGAGGTGAACACAGATGCCTGAAAATCAGGCCTAGTTGTAAAAGACTCAGAAGAAACTGAGTAGAATGTGGTCAGTTAGAGAACTTTTATCAGTGGCAGAGTCCCAGGTACTTGTGACTATACGGTTCTAAGGCTGCCACAGAAACTACAGCTTTCTGACCTGAGAAACCACATGGGTTGGTGCTCACTTCTAGAGGGTCCATTTCTTTGCAAGAGGCAGAAGTATCTTTATCTTGATTAGCTATGGAAGGTTTCTCACTTTTGGATTTATCTGAACAATCTGTGAGAGAATTTAATTTCATCTGTAACTTTTTCTTTCTTTAGAGTGAAAGTGTTTTCAAAGGAATCCCAAAAGTCTTGTAATTCAGAGCCGGGGAGGTCTGCCATCCTATCTTCTGCTTTCCAACTATATCTACAATATCACTTCCGTTTTGTGATCATCAACAAAGAAAGTGTATAAGGGACGTGTGAAATTATCACCCTTGTTGAGACCAGGGTATTCTTGGAATGTGGGAGTTAAGTGATATATGAAATCAGAGATTAATTCATCATTCTCTATTTCTAGAATTAGATTTTTAACTAATTAATTTTGATAGGTAACATCCCCAAAATATCTTATAATGAAATTTGGAGCTATCTAAGGTTGAATTTTTGTCATTATATTGGGTATCATTTTGTTAATAAATATTCAAACTGCTTTTTCTTACCAAGTTTTAGCACTTCCAGGGTCCACAAGGAGATAAATTATTTATCAGGGTATCCTAGACTATAAATTCCTAGGATCAACTTAAATTCTTCAGTGCACTTCTGTTTTCTTAGGAGAGTTAGTGAATTTCTAACTAGATTATATTATACAAATCTAAACTAAACCAAAACTTGAAACTATAAAACCAGTGAGGTTGATCATTATCTCCACCTATATTCTAAGACATTAGGATACGATATGCATTCAGAGGATTGTCTTTAGAAAGGACCAGCAAGGTAAAGAGAAGAAGGTACTGTGAAGGTGCTGGAGGATCAGGAGAAAAACCGATGAAGGGAGAGGAAGATGTCAATTTACAGGAGGCTAGGACAGAGCCTGATCAGAGTCAGATGGCGAGGGTGGGGGGAAAGTGTTTAAGTTTGGATATTAGATACTGCATGTTTTTCTTACCTTTTATAAGGAGTTCTTAAGGGAAGCAATTTTAAGTTTAGAGACATCTTCATAAAAATTTTTAAAAATGTAGCTCAGAAAATATTTAGTTTTTAAGGTAGTTCTTTCTCAGGCTTTTCACAAAATGACTATTTTGTTCATATCCCAAATTCCCCTAGCATGGTCACCGAAGTTCAAAATTCTCTGGTACAGTCCTAGCGAAGTTTATGATGCTAGACAATACACAGGTTCATTGAAGTGACCAGGCAATTGATTGGACATACCTAAGCGAATCTGAGAATCAGACCCTTTGAATCTTGGCTTTAGCATCACTGTCCTCAAACCCTGTCTTATCCATTTGTCTCACTAAGTAGCGAAGCAAAAGGCTTATGTCAAGGATAATAAAGATGGAAGAATAAATGTTTAGGCAGTGCTTCCAAATGCAAGGAGCAGAGCACCTGTCAGAAGTCAGTAGCCCAACTGCAGTCCCTGGGAACACTCCCCAGACATCACAGGGTGGCTGCTGTGTGGAGGGCCCAGGCTGTGCACCAGAATACCTAGTTCTGATCCTCAATTTTGGCATCTAAACTGGAAGAAAATCAACCAGAACATCAGTAGAACCTTTATTTTAAAATGCCAGGCAGGGAAGACTCATAAAGAAGATGGAATTTTTAATGAAATTTCACAAAAGGGCTTAGGTGACATTCACCTGATAGCAGGAACACTTGGTCAAAGTTGATGCTTGCACATTCACTGCCACTGTTTGGGCAGTTCGGGTAGTGTTGGTTTGAAGAAAGTCAGAAGGATCAGTTAAGCTGAAGGTCATGTATGAGAGAGAATGGACATGGCATAGCTGTAGGGATCAAGGATGTGCAAGAGCCACTGTGAAAATTCCTTAGTTCTTTAGTGTCTCATAAAATGAGTAAATGTATTTATTGATTTGTTGAATGAAATAATGAACAAATAAACAAGAGAGGTAAAAAATAAATGTAACAAAATGTCTCAGGAGCGACCCACTACTTCCAGTAAGGTTGTTCAAGAATTTCATATGAATTGCAGTCTAAAGGGCAGATAGTGCTTAGAACATGTGAAAAGAGGGAAGACTAGTCAGCAGAGAGAAGTTTGAGACCTGAGAGAAAAAAAAACAGGGAAGGAATAAAAAAACACTTAAATAGCACATTTTACTTAAGATATTATTTTTTTAAGTTAGTAAAGTAAATTGGAATGAGAGAAAAGAATACCTTGAATTCCTATCTAAGGTTTTTAATTATTTAAGTGCTGGATGCCTGTGACATCCTCTCTCACTGGGTAGGATTCATATTAACAAGATTCCATTTTGTACTTCTCGAGTGTGAGTTGTAGTTTGCCTCAGCTACCAAAAGGTGGCAAAGTTACATGCTTGGCCATTTCAAGCCAAAGGACTGGTATTTTCCCCATCATCCCTTTAATTTTGGTCAGCCTCAGGGATAGCATACGTACACCACACAATATCACAATGGCCAAGAGCCACACTGAAGACTCAGTCCTGTGCCTTGCTCTCTGCTCTGGCAGTATTGCAGTATCACAGCTTGTAATATTAGGAATCATAGAGTTGCTTTTCACTTTATTCTTTTTTTAGTGTTATAATTATCCAAATGAGATTTGAAATTATCAGTTGAAGCTTCAGACTAGTCTCTGACTCTGCTATTCCCAGTCTAACTTTGGTTCAGTACTGCTTCTTAAAAGAGAAAAGTAATTTTTAAGGTACAGTTCAAGTTCTTAGCACTTACCTTTCTCCCTGACTTTCTCCTAAGGAATAACCACTATCCTAAAAGTATAGTGATTTCTATCTATGTATGTTTCCATAGTGATTACTTATTAATACATTTGTCAGTATTCTCCAAAGACCACCAGACACATCCCTGTATGGGAACAGGTTGGGTATATTTCACTAATGGAGAATGCCCATCAGAGGGAGGTAGGAGAAATCTCAGAGGGTGTTAGAAAGGGCTATGACAGGCTTGAACTTGTGTTAAATAACTTGGGGTAGGATTAAGGAAGTAGGACTTCGCTCTGAATTGTTTACTATTAGGGATCCAGAGTAATTCTGTTATTGAGTTCTTCATAAGTTTTACCTAAAAGGAGGGAGAAATGAAATGTAAAGCTGTAGTTGGCAAAGAGGCATCAGTCACTCGCTCCTAATTGCCAAGATAAGTTTGGTCACTATTCCGGTTCGCCTCTGTTCAACATGTATTTATACTGGTCTTGTTTCTATTTTGGTCCATTATGGACACAGAATGGCTTTGTTTGGTACACTTGTAGATATTCTGTGTAATTATTTATGTTTGCTAGAAGGACAAAAGCCATGTGTTATGAAACTCAAAAAAGTAAGTCCCAGGCCAATCCCTAGTTGATAGTACCAAGTCTGCTCACAGGTGTGTATTTTTTCAGATATGTTCAGATTTAGTCAAAAGTTTTCTAGTTTAAACTATTTTCCAGCAACTAGAGTTCTAGTTGCTCAGTGTTCTCACCAGCAGTTAGTTTCACTTATTCTTTTCATTTTACCATTGTCTCAAAGGACTTCACATTTACAAAGGCATTTGAATTCAGTGGTAGATGTTTTTGAATATTTTACATATGTCAAAGAAGCACTTCATCTAGATATGAAGAAAATAAGTTCTCTAACAATAAATGGTGCTTCAAATATGTTAGATGGATCAGATTTATTGGAATTTTAAAACAAGAGACATGATTTTTGCCGCCTTGCTTTGTTTTACTGTAAGATGCATTTTGAAACTATTTCTCAGTTTCCTAAAGCAGACTCTGAAAGAACCATGGATATGGTTGATAAAACTCTTCAGAATATTCTTGTAAATGATATGAATCATCACTAGATTATGGAAATGTCAAATGAAGTAGGAGACAATGAATTAGCAATGCTTGTTGGTTGAGTCATGGAAGAGTTTTACAAAGATTTGCAATTCTGTTAACTCCATTCATGATTTCTTGTAACAGAATTATGGTTGCCATATATTCAATAATCAGGCACAAAAATGGCAACATGATTTATATTTTGTCATCAATATCACACTCCATATGAATAAGCTAAATTTGAAACTCCATGCAAAGGAAAATCATATTTCTGATTTAACTAGATAGCAAGGAAAATTTATTTTGGAATTGAAACTTTTCATGATACAAACCAATAACAATTTTATACATTTCTCTAATATGACTCGATATATAAAACATTTCTATTGTAATTAACAGCATTGTGTAAATTGGCTGTAAAGGCAACAAGAAAAAATTAAATAATACATTTTTGCTATTGATAAATTTAGAGTTGTCTTTCAATTTATTCACATTTCTGTGAATTTGATATTAATGCTGAATTGACTCAAAAGTTAGTTTAGTTGCTTTCTTTAAACAGATGTACTTTTGAAACCCAGTTTTGGCATATGCTTTTACTTTAAAGACAAAGCTATTGTTTTTTAAAAAAAAGCATGCAAATATTATTGCAGAACTCGAAAAAGACCAATTTTTGATGCCCAGTTCAGTTAAGAGGAAACTTTTAAGTGTTTTAAATAACTTGGACATGTCTTTTTAATACCTTTGATTATGTTATGCAACTTCAAGAGCTTTACACATTTACATTTTTTTATTCTTGCTACTTAAAATCCCATTATCACCTTGATTACTTGGTGAGTGTCTACTAAAACAAGACCTTACTCTTGTTTTTCCTTGTTGGCTAAGTTCTTTGACTTTTCTAGTGGAAGATTAATCTTCTTCTGTGTAACCACAGTGTCTTCCTTACATCCCTGTTATTACCCTTATCATAATAGTCTTGTTTACAAATCTGTTTTCCTGCCAGACTGGGAATCCTTTTTTAGCATGTTCCTTACATTTTCTTACCTGCTCCTTACAGTCTCTTCCATAACACTTGCCTCATAGTACATATATTAATATATTTTTAAAAATATATAAAGGAGGAAAACTTAAGTAAACATCTGATTTTAAAGAGATGAAATGAATAAAGGGAAAATTAAAACTTTCAAAGATTATAAAAATGGTGGACTGGGTCTCTACATCAATATTTTTTACTTTGTGAAAGAATAATTTTTTTTAATATTTATTTTATTGATTTTTGACAGAGAGAAACAGAGACAGAGAAAGATAGAGAGAAGGGGGAGGTCCCCGAGCAGTCTCCATAGTTGACATTAGTTTTCTATATAGTTTCACTTCACAGATGGGCACAGGGCGGCACAGGGCAGGAACCGGGCCGGGAACCTCCCACATAGGTCCCAGCAAGAACTGAACTGGGGGCACACCCCAGTTCAGCATGCGGGTCCACATGGGCTGGGGCCGGAATTCGATCCTCGGTCCCTGGGGCTTCAAAGCGAGCACTTAATCCGCTGAGCCATCCCAGCTTTCCCAAGAATAATTTTAAATATCTGTCAAAGTTCTGAGAGTAAGTCATGAAAAAAGACGAGCTTTTAATTTTTTAATATGAAATAAGGCATTATATAAAATCAAGATATTATTATTGAATCCTTATTATTCTTCACTGACAGTTTTATTAGCTATCCAGTACCATAAAATCATTTCAACACTGACTTATACATTAAATTACTAGTTATTTCAGCTACCTTTAAATATTTTAATAAATACATAAATAACAGAACTGATGGAAAATAGTAAAGAAAAATTATGTCACTAAAAATAAGTATTAAAGAAGCACCCTAAGTCAGGGAAAATGGAAAGATATATTCTCTTACCTTATAAATTATTAACTGGAAATGGATGAAACAAGACAAAGTTTCTAATTTTAACTGTTTAAAATGATAATAAACTATGGATCAATAAATGTGCCACAAACTATTAATAAAAAATAGGTGTAAGCTTTTAAAATCAACTTCCCTCCTGAGTATTTTAAAAATGCTTTTGACTACAAATTAGATGTTGAGTATTGCTTGCCAAAGTGAGTGTTTAGAAATGGCTGTTTCATTATTACT
>PVKE010048733.1:0-11486 GCA_004027555.1 Craseonycteris thonglongyai | reverse complement strand
TGTACCAGTTTACATTCCCACCAGCAGTGTATGAGGGTTCCTTTTTGTCCACAGCCTCTCCAGCACTTGTTATCCCTTGTCTTGTTGATGATAGCCATTCTAACAGGTGTAAGATGGTATCTCATTGTGGTTTTTATTTGCATCTCCCTAATTGCTAGTGATGTGGAGCATTTTTTCATATATCTGTTGGCCATATGACATACCTATTTTCTTGCCAAGATTTTTAGTTAAGATTTTCCTAACTGAGGGATGCTCAACAAGTTGAGCTCTTGCCTTGCAATCACGAGGTCCAGAGAATTGAATCTTGGCCCCAGCTTGTACAAACCCACATCCTGAACTATAATGCAACTGGTAACCACCAGGATGGGGGCAAAAGTTCTGACCTCCAATAAAATAGGCTCCCAGTTCCACCTCATGCAGCGCAACATCCATCTATTTGGAATGAAATTCTGTCACAACTAATGATGTACAACTATGGAGACTGCTGTGATCCCTACCCCTTTCTCTCTATCTCTCTCTCCTCTCAAACAATAAAATAAATCTTAAAAAAAAAAAAAGAATTTCCAAACTGTTTATCGATGTTTACTTGATATGCTATGCTTCTCACAATCAGCTAACACACACAATTCAATGAATTTGCAATGTTTCCATCAGTTCTGATTGTTACTGTCCACCCTGACATCTCTTCATCAGTGATCCTTTTTCTCCCCTCAGAAAAACATGGAATCTATTTGTACACTGCCATAACCTCATCAACTTGAACTAACATGTCCCTGGTATCAGTTCCACTTTTGCCAAGTTTAGTAAGAAATGTAATGTTTGTTGCTCTAATTTAGGCTCTGACATTCTTGCAATGGCACACAAAAACATGCAACAATAATGAATGCCACTCAGCAAGACACCACCACGCGTTGACATGAACACAACTGTGAGACATTGATATACCAAGGTTATAAAACCTTACCTAGTTGTTTGTACAGTGCTGCCAACGTAAGCTCATGGTGGCAAGTTCGCAAACTTTTTTTTTTTTTTTTTTTTAAGATTTATTTTTTTATTGTTTTTGACTGAGAGGTACAGTGACAGAGAGAAGGGGGAGGGCCCAGAACAGTCTCCATAGTTGCACATCATCGGTTTTTCCACATAGTTTCATTACACAGGTGGGCGCGGGGCTGCACAGGGCAGGAACTGGGCTGGGGTCTTCATCCCGGTGAGAACCAAACTGGGGGCACTTCACTTCCCAGTTCATCATATGGGTCTACACGGGCTGGGGCCGGGATTCGATCCTTGATCTCCAGGGCTGCAAGGTGAGTGCTTAACCCACTGAGCCATCCTGGCTTCCCCAAGTTTGCAAACTTAATTGTCAGACTTCTTATATATCACATTAACAAAATGAAGGATAAAAATTATATAATTATCTCAATAGGTGCAATAAAGCATTTAACAAAAATCAACATTCAGGGAAAGCTGGGATGGCTCAGCAAGTAAAGCGCTCACTTTGAAGCCCCGAGGACCGAGGATTGAATCCCAGCCCCAGCCCATGCGGACCCACATGCTGAACTGGGATGTGCCCCCAGTTCAGTTCTTGCCGGGACCTATGTGGGAGGCTCCCGGCCCAGTTCCTGCCCTGCACTGTGCCCGCCTGTGGAGTGAATCTATATGGAAAACTAATGTCAACTATGGAGACTGCTCTGGGCCCTCCCCCTTCTCTCTGTCTCTCTCTGTCTCTGTTTCTCTCTGTCAAAAATAAATAAAATAAATCTTTAAAAAAAATTCAACATTCATTTATGATAAAAACTCTCAACAAAGTGGATATAGAGGGAATGTACCTAAATATAATAAAGGCCACACATGACAGGAAGTCCACAGCTAACATCAGACTCAATC
Organism: Craseonycteris thonglongyai; assembly: GCA_004027555.1. NCBI lineage: Eukaryota > Metazoa > Chordata > Mammalia > Chiroptera > Craseonycteridae > Craseonycteris > Craseonycteris thonglongyai. Next base: position 9,602 of record PVKE010048733.1, on the reverse strand, counting down.
GTGAAAATCTGAAAGCTTTTCCTAGAACGGGGGTGGCGAACCTATGGCACGCGTGCCCAAAGTGGCACGTGGAGCAATTATTTCGGCATGCGGAGCTGGGAGGGCGCTAAGGGCAATTTCACGGAGTTTAGATTACAGGGTTCAACTAACAACTAAAATTGATCTGACTAAGTTGCAGATGGGAAGACAAAGAAGAGCGCCATATAAGTTTTTTAATTATAAGGAGTACTTTCCTGTTGTATTACTTGCTTTGGTTGATGCCAACTGTAAATTTATAGCAATAGATAGATGTTGGGTCATATGGAAAAGAGGGGGACAGTGGAATTTTTGCAAAGTCTGTCATGGGGAAACAAGTGCTTTCGGGAAATATATTTCCTTCAGATGAGAGACTTCCTGGTTCAAATAATGTAGTGCCCTATGTTATAGTTGGAGATGAAGCTTTCAGATTACACAAACATGGCATGAAACCATACTGTAAAATAACAGCTCGAGGAGAAAAATCTAAAGTCATCTTCAACTACAGGTTAACTCATGCTCACAGAGTAACAGAAAATGCGTTTGGGCTATTGAGTCAAATTTTTCGAGTATTCTACTCTCCCGTTGCTGTCACACCTAAAACATGTGAATAACTTGTAATTGTGTTGTTTGCACAATATACTGAGGAATGGCTATTTAGAGCACTATCAGCGGCCACATTATGAATACGATTCAAGTATAGATCCACCGGCAAGTATGGTATGCAAGAGCAGATAGTTTTGAAGTTAGAGAAACATTCATGAAATTTTTCAACAAAGAAGGAGCGCTACATTGGCAAGATGAACGTGTATTTAGATTCAGCAGCAGCCATTGATGGCATTTGACTGTTTTGTGTACTTAATTGGTAATGTTTGTAAGTATATATTCATTAAAATTTTCACTTTACCATTCTTTCCAAGTTCTGAGGAAATGACAACCCAATTGTTCTCCTTAATCTGAAAGGATTCTTTAATTTTCATGGGTACTCCGTGCATTTGATGACTAATGTTTATTATTATAATTTAATTCTGTCACATGTTTTTTTATTTTTGTTTCATATAAATTATAATTTTATTATAATATGTTATTCTACATCGAATAAAAATGTAATAAATGACAGAGATTTTCTATGGTATTTAATTTATATAATTACCTTTGTTATGCACTCTAATAAAATATTTAAACTTCAAAACAAATAATTGTGACTACCATTTAAAAACTTATTGTTTTTTGTTATAAAAACATCTTATGCCTCTTACAGACATAAAAATAATCGATACCTCTATCTCACTCGATGGGTTGGCACACGAGTCGAGCAAGTATACTCTTATTTCATAAACTTTGGCACTCAATCACCAAAAGGTTCGCACCCCTGTCCTAGAAGATCAGAAATGGACCACTCTATAAATTTGTTAAAATAAATAAAAATTTAGAAAATAATAAAATAAATATGCGTATACTGTGTGGGGATGTTTAAGCAGATTAGAAAGATACAACCTAATTTTTTAGCAATATTCTGCTTTACTCAAATATAAATAATGAGTATTTTGCCAGTATTTCAGGCTTTTGATCTTGAAGTTTTCTTCCCTAGAATGGTTGGATCCTCTTTGTATTCATCTGAGAACACTCAGGATTTTTCCCAAGTTTTCTGATTTGCTACTGTAGTCCCCTTCTTTTAATCTTTGTTTTCCATCAACTCTGGAGTCTATTACTATCACTTAACCTTATACCGTGGGTTGAATATTTTTAAGTCTAGAGTCCTATTCTCTGTGAAACAAAACCATGACTTTAATAAGGAAGATTTTAGGATTCTTAAATATAATGACAGGAGTTCAAATTGGACAATGGAATCAAAGCAGAATAATAACTAGCCCACAAACCCTGCTCTAAGAAAAGTGAAGTACTGCTAAGGGTGAGAGCATTTTAATGTCACCTGTATTTCAAAGTTCCCCACTTTAATCTAACTTAGATTGCCAGAGCTCCTGAAATACAGGAACTTTATTTAAAATTATGGAAAAATAGAATGACTATTTAAGATCAAGACTTTTTAGGTTCTGGATTTCTATTTTAGAATTCTTCCTTGTTGATTGCATAAAACTTCAGCATATGATGAAATATCTAGAGTTTGGTATTCTAGTTACTATTATGGGATTATAGTTACTAAACAGTAAATTTGTCTTTTGGTTTTGGAATAGCAAAGTCTCTTACACCTGAACCCTTCAGTTGATGCCTTTGTTAAGGCCTCCTCATACCCAAATTTCCAGGTAGCTCAGATACTCCTGGATTGCAGCAAATTTACATAATTGAAAAGAAAAGAGAAGAAAAAGTAGAGGGAAGAAATGAAAAGCATCCAACTGAGAAAAGAATGAAAGGAAATGAACTGAAGAATAAAGAAACTGTTTTAGGAGAAAAAAATATCAAGGTCAAAAGAATAGTAAAGGATGAGCATTGGATCTGAAACTGAGAGAATCAGATTCTCGGGGGCCCGGGCAAACAGGATGTGGCAAAGGGACTTTCCAAGCGGCTGCAACCTGAGTGGGAACTTTTGAAGGCAGGACTTCTGTTGGCCGCCTGATCCGCCTCTCCCCCAACCCCAGAGCCGTATAAAAGTTGCCCACTCCTTTCCTGAAGAGCGACTTCTCCGGCCCCCATCTTCTTCCAGGCCAGCGAACCTCACCCGGGAGCGCTCCCAATAAAGACTCGCATTTGATTAGCCACTCGATCTTATGTCGATTCCTTACATCTGGTGCCGAAACCTGGTAGGAGATCTTAGACTCCGCAGGTCACTGTGTGAGCTGCTTCTCTCCCTTCTGGGAACAACCAGGGGCCGCCAACCAGGCACTCGATCCGACTGTCGTGGGGTAAGTCCTTCCTTCCCCTGGCCTACCGGTCCTCAGGTCCTCCGGGCTCCATGTCTCTAATCGTGGCTGCGACAGGGACCCCTCCATCTTCCCTCTGAACCCCGGGTGATTTGGAGACGTCCAAATCACTCACTCGTTCTTGGCGAGGTGAACTCACAAGTCTGAGGCACCTTTTTGTCTCCGTCCTTGGCCAGAGACCAGGGATCAGGGATGCCTATCTCTCGCTCTCGCCACTCTGAGACCGGTTAGCCATGGGTAACACCGAGTCCAAATCCAACCCGAAGACACCCCTAGGGTGTCTCCTCACTAACTTTGCCAGTCTCGGACTCTCTGGGGAACTCCGCCATAAACGGCTCCTGTTTCTACTCAGGCTTGTCCTCAATATCCTAAATGGCCCCCTGAAGGGACTTTTGCTTTTGATATCCCCGCTGATCTCGATAATTACTGCCGCAGGACGAGCAAATAATCGGAAGTTCCTTATTCAGGCACTTTTCATGACACTTTGGGATCTGCGCTCCCGTCCTTCTCTCTGTCTCTCTCTCAACCAACTCCTCTCAGACCTGACCCTCCCATTTCTCCTCCATACTTTGGGCCAACCCAGCCTGCTCCACGGGTCCCCTCTGGACCTACTACTCCTTCCCCTCCCTTGAGTTAGTTCCTCTTTAACTCCCCTTTGTTAAAGATGGTGGTTCCCGCCTTAGGGAGCCCCCCCTCCCTTCATGTAAAGATGGTGGTTCCCGCCTTAGGGAAACCCCCTCCCTTCCTTTAAAGATGGCAACTCCAGGGAGACCGGACCTCCTTGCCTGACGCTGCCATCACCCCCAGTCGAACTAACCAATAAGTAACTCAAGGCCTGAACAAAAATCCAACAGTCTTTCTTAACCGCCTCACTGAGGCTCTAACTCTCTATACCCATTTGGACCTGGCCGCCCCGGCAGGGGCCACGGTACTGGCTACCCATTTTATCACCCAATCTGCCCCTGATATTCTGAAACAGGCAGAACAGGGACCCCAAACCCCTGTCCGAGACCTGGTAAATATGGCATTTAAAATGTTTCCTCCCGGGACGAAATAGCCAAATCCAGCCATCAGGCTCAGATGCAACAGAAGGTGGCGCTCCAAACCCAAGCCCTGGTGGCTGCCCTGAGGCCGGCTGGTTCCAGCGGACAGAACCTGGGGAAACCTCCACAGCATGGTGCTCCTCCTGGAGCCTGTTTCAAATGTGGCAAAGAAGGCCACTGGTCCCATCAGTGCCCCTGCCCCAGGCAGCCCACCAAGCCTTGCCCTGCTTGCAAGCAACCGGGCCACTGGAAAAGCAACTGCCTCCTGGCCGCCCCTCCCTCCACGACTCTACATGGGGGGCAGGCAGGCCAGGCGATGGCTTCACTTGAACTCCTGGGGCTGGCTGACCACTGACGATGCCCAGACTCGAGGACCCCACCCTCCCATTTCTCCTCCATACTTCAGGCCAACCCAGCCTGCTCCACGGGTCCCCTCTGGACCTACTACTCCTTCCCCTCCACAACTTTGAAAAGAATCTTCTGAGATGTTCTTGGTCACCTGATGGCAGCAAGATAGCAGCTGGCTCAGCTGACAGGTTTGTGTATGTGTGGGATACCACAAGCAGGAGGATTTTGTATAAGCTGCCTGGCCATGCTGGCTCCATCAATGAAGTGGCTTTCCACCCCGACGAGCCAATCATTCTCTCAGCATCCAGTGACAAGAGACTGTATATGGAGGAAATTCAGTGAAGATATGGAGTGAAAGATTACAAGGCTGCTTGACCTTGAGACCTCAGACTGCATCCGTGGCATCAAATGGTGCCCAGGCCAGCAGATGAAGACTGTTACTAGCAAGAAACTAAGAGGAGGTGGCCATATTCCAGCAACCACATGTATCCCATTTCACCAGGATGATTAAGGCTTACAGTGGCCTCTAAAACCCACCTACCAGGTTTTAAGAGAATGTTTGTTTACCCGCTGCAGGTAGCGGGTAAGTCCATCTCCTTTCTGGTGGATACGGGGGCTACCTACTCTGTTCTGCCTACTCACTCCGGGCCTCTCCTCCTTTCCCAGGTCTTGATCATGGGTATCGATGGGACACCCTCTCTCCTCTCCCAGACATCTCCTCTCTCCTGCTCTTTAGAAGGCCATCCCTTTACCCACTCCTTTTTGGTCATACCCTCCTGTCCTGTCCCGCTCCTCGGCAGGGACATTCTCTACCGCCTGGGAGCAAAAATTCAGCTCTCCCCCAAAGCTTCCTCTTCTCACTTCCTCCTCCCCCTCATTCAGTCTACAGCTGGACCCAATACCTCCCAAACCCCTTATCCTCCGCTGCCCCCAGACAAAGGAGACCCAAAGGTTTGGGACACCTCCAAACCTATCATTGCTACCCACCACCAGTTTGTCCGCATCTGGCTAAAAGACCCCACCAAATTTCCCTCTCACCCTCAATTTCCCATTTCTGAGGCCCACTGCAGGGGACTTAAACCTATCATTTCCCGGCTCCTTGGCAAAGGCCTCCTTATCCCCACTAACTCCCCCTGCAACACCCCCATCCTGTCAGTCCGCAAGTCCTCAGGTGACTACCGCCTGGTTCAAGACCTCCGCCTCATTAATGAGGCTGTGGTCCCCCTTCATCCAGTAGTCCCTAACCCCTATACTCTTCTTTCCCATATACCCCTGTCCACTACTCATTTCACTGTCCTGGATCTTAAGGATGCTTTCTTCACAGTCCCCCCACACCTGAATTCATACTTCCTCTTTGCCTTCACCTGGGAGGACCCAGACACCCATGCAGCTCAGCAGCTGACATAGACAGTTCTTCCCCAGGGCTTTCGGGATACCCACATTTGTTTGGGCAGGCCCTGGCCCGGGATCTCACCTCCTACCCCCTGAGTCCAAGCATTGTACTTCAATATGTGGATGACCTCCTTCTATGCAGCCCTTCTCTGAATGCATCCCAAACACACACCGCCTCTCTCCTCAATTATCTGGGTTCACATGGCTATCGAGTCTCTCCATCCAAGGCCCAACTGTCCTCTGCCTCCGTCACATATCTAGGCATCTGTCTCACTTCGACATCCAAAAGCCTTACCTCTGATCGCACTCAGGCCATCGAAAGCTTCAACCGCCAGAAACAGCAGATCAGATTCTTTCTTTTCTGGGGCTGGTTGGGTTCTTCCGCCATTGGCTTCCCAACTTTGCCCTCCTCTCCAGACCACTCTACCTGGCAGCCAAGGACGCACCCTCAGAACCACTCACTTCCCTCTCTGACGTCCGCCGAGCTTTCACAACTCTCAGGGATGCCTTGGTCTCTTCCCCTCCTCTTTCACTACCTAACCCCAATCGTCCTTTCCATCTGTTCACAGATGAATGCCATGGCATAGCCACTGGCCTCCTGGCCCAACCTGTGGGCCCTTCACATAGGCCAGTGGCCTACCTCTCCCGACAGCTGGACCCCACAGTCCGGGTATGGCAGCCCTGTCTCTGGGCTTTGGCGGCTGCAGCTGAGCTTACCAAAGAAGCTTTAAAACTCACCCTGGCTCTGCCTATCTCAGTATTTTCCTCCCACAGGTAGACGGACCTTTTGGGACACAAATGTCTCTCCCTCTTAGGTCCCTCCAGGCTCCAGGAATTCCATCTCCTGTTCATCAAAAATCCCACCATCTCCCTACATTCTTCCCCTCCCTTTAACCCATCTTCCCTCTTGCCAGGCTTTCCTCTTGCCAGCCGCTGCCCACCTATCCCACCCTTCACACTCCTGCCCTCAGGCCATTGAGGCCCTGAGCTCCCCCCCTCTCCCCCGCCAGGGTCTCTTTGATGGCCCCCTGGAACACCCCGACCTCACCCTTTTTTTCTTTTTTTTTTTTTAGATTCATTTTTATTTTTGACAGAGAGAGAGAGACAGAGGCACAGAGAAGGGGGAGGGCCCAGAACAGTATCCATAGTTGCACATCATTGGTTTTTCCACATTGTTTCATTCCACAGGTGGGCTCAGGGCTGCACTAGGCAGGAACTGGGCTAGGGTCTCACCCCAGTGAGAACTGAACTGGGGGCACTCCCCAGTTCAGCATATGGGCCCGCACAGGCTGGGGCCGAGATTTGATCCTCGGTCCCCAGGACTGCAAAGTGGGCACTTAACCCACTGAGCCATCCCGGCTTCCCCATCGACCTCACCCTTTTTGTGGACAGCAGTTCCCTGCTCGGCCCAGGGCCATCGCAGGGCGGCCTACACAGTGGTTAGCACCTCTTCCACACTTGAGGCCAACCCCCTACCTGAGGATACCACCTCTCAGAAAGCCGAACTTATAGTTCTCACTTGGGCACTCCACCGCTCCAAGGGCCAGAGAGTTAATATTTATATGGACTCTAAATACGCTTTCCTGATCACCCATTTCCACTCAGCCTTATGGAAAGAAAGAGGGTTCCTAACAACCAAGGGATCACCAGTCATTAATGTCACCCTTATCTCTAAACTCCTTGAAACCCTCCAGCTACCCTCCGAAATGGCAAGTATCCATTACAGGGGGCACCAATCCTCTGGGGACCCGATGGCATAAGGCAACTCACAGGCTGATTCCATGGCCCACTCCCTCACCTTGGGTCCTTTCCCTACCCCCATACTTTTCCTGACCACCCCTACTCAGCCTGCCTACTCCCCTGAGGAAACAGCCACCTTGTTATGGCAGAATGGCCATGTGGCAGATAAGGTCTGGATCTTCATAGGTAATAAAATGGCTCTTCCACAGGCACAGGCTGAAACCCTCCTGACTGACGTCCACAACTCCCTACACATTGGTCCGAAGGCAATGTTCTGCTTTCTGGACCCTCTCTTTCACTTCCCAGGATTGAGAGACACTATTCAGAGGGTCCATAGGGCTACCGTAACCGCCCAGGGAGGAATGCAATCACAGACCCCTACTCATCAGATGCGCAGACATCAGCCTGGCGAGGACTGGCAAATTGACTTCACCCACATGCCACGGCACAAACATTTCCAATACTTGTTCACTATGGTTGATACCTTTTCAGGTTGGATCGAGGCCTCTTAGCCCTTCGCATCCATGAAAATTTTCCATACCTACACCTGAATTGTCCCCAAAGAATTGTCGGATCTTTCTAGCCAGGCAGACTACATCATCAGAAATGAACTCACCCTAACCCAGCAACTCCCCTCCGAATCAAGGGAAGACACAAGTAAAGAGGACCCCTCGAGGGTTTGCCCTCGTCTGCCAAGGAACCCAATTTCTGAACCTCGATGGGGCAGGTAACCTTTCTGACTATTTCCTCTGTGCCACCCTTGGCCGAACCCCTTTGGTGGCTGTTCCACTCAGCCAACCCTTCAACACCTCCAGGTCCTCAACTCCTCACCTCCCCTTAATGGGAATTCCCTTATTTCAGGACTCAACTTGCCTAAATCTCTCCCTCTGCTATGTCAGCTCCTCTTCCCCATCGCCCTCATGCAATCTGACCATAACTGTCTCTAACCATTTATCAGCACCAGAAGGCGCCTTCTTCTGGTGTAATCAGACCCTCCTTAAGAGCATCAGTGCCTCCTCCAACTTCCCTTGTATCCTGGTAACCCTAGTTCCCCAGCTCACTCTCTTCCATCAGGAAAAATTTTTCCTGCTCACAACTCCACCCTCCCCCATGACAGAGGAGGGCCGTCTTCCTCCCTTGTCGCTATAGGCATAGGTGGAGGCGCCCTGGGACACAGTCTTTCTGCCTCTCAAGAACTGGAAGAGGAATTGAGCCACAGGAATCAACGATCTAATTCCCTTCTCCCTGACTGGTGGAAATCTAACACTCATCACATGGCTGGCCCCTGTCTTGGGCCCGTTGATTACAATCTGTATTTTGCTCATGACTGCCCCCCCGTTTTCTCAGGTTTCTGTGAAACCACATGCAGGAAGTCTCCAGAGTCATTATCAACCAAATGCTTTTCCATCCATATGCCCGGCTTCCAACCAAACCCCCAGCCGCCAACCTCCCATCACTGCCCCAGTCCAGCAGGAAGTAGCTTGAAACAGAACAACACCCCTTCATACCAAAAAGGTCAAAATGTAAGGTCAGTTGGTCTCGGGGGCCCAGGCAAACAGGATGTGGCAAAGGGACTTTCCAAGAGACTGCAACCTGCTTGGGAACTTTTGAAGGCAGGACTTCCATTGGCCACCTGATCCGCCTCTCCCCCAGCCCCAGAGCCCTATAAAAGTTGCCCCGTCCCTTCTTGAGGCGCGACTTCTTCAGCCCCCATCTTCCGGGCCTGCGAACCTTGCCCGGGAGCGCTCCCAATAAAGGCTTGCATTTGCTTAGCCACTTGATCTCGTGTCGATTTCTTACAATTTGAAGTTTATAAAACCAGTCTTCAGGGATGCCCCCTATCACCACTGCTGTTCAGCATAGTACTAGAAGTTCTAGCCAGAGCAATCAGACAAGAGAAAGCAATAAAAGGTATTAGAATCGGGAGAGAAGAAGTTAAACTGTCACTCTTTGCAGATGACATGATCCTGTATGTAGAAAACTCTGAAGACTCTATCAGAAATCTATTACAAATAATAGACAAATACAGTAGAGTTGCATGATACAAAATCAATGTCTCAAAATCAACTGCATTTTTGTATGCCAACAATGAAACTTCAGAAAGAGAGATGAGAAGATCCATTCCCTTTGCCATTGCAAACAAAAAAATGAAATACCTAGGAATAAATCTAACAAAGAATGTGAA
>PVKE010048732.1:0-11488 GCA_004027555.1 Craseonycteris thonglongyai | reverse complement strand
CTCCCCTTTCGGGTCCTCCCCCCCAGCGCGCCCCCCGCGCGCCCCCATCGCCCCCTCCCCCGCGCGCCCCACGCGCGCACAGAGCCTCCTTTCTTCCCGGAGGCACAGGGGCGCTTTCACAGGCGGCCTCAGGCAACGGAAATGGAAAGTCCCAGAAGCTCCCCGAGCGTAGCCCGGCGCCGCTCGGGGCCCTGTCCCCTCGGCTTTCCCCACGTTCAGGGACAGTGGGGGGCCATGCGGGGCCCCCGCGGCCCAGCCAGCAACGGGCCCCGCGCCCCGCCCGGGCCTCGCGGGCCGCAGCCCCACGCACGGCCCGGAGCCAGCGCTGCGCGGAGCCGCGGCATTCCTGCGCCATGAGGGAGGGCGCCCAGTGTTTACTCTGAACAATGTTTTCCTGTGTCTTAACCGCCCGGGTGTTAAATTCTTCCAGATTTCTGGCTCTCAGCTGCCGCTGCGACGGGACAGGACCGGGCGAGCGGGCGTGGGCAGGGGCAGCGCGCACGGTCCGTCTGGGCGCCTCCTGCGCTGAGACCCTGTACTCCATGGAGAGGAAGGCTGTTGACCGGCAGGGGCTCGTGGGGTCGCCACTCAGAGCTTTCCACTGCGCCTTCCGAGTTTCCCACCCTAGAGGCCAAAAGTTAGCTTTTTTCTCTTTTGCGATGCAGCAGGGGGTGAGAGAAAACCTCCCCAGGTTTGAAGGCCTGCCGCGCTTTCTCTTAGCAGAAACCCAGAAGCTGGGCTCATGAGGAATTCACGTGCTGGGATATTAGGAAACTTGAGTGCATTCCTGCCTCTGGGCTCTGTCCAACCAGGAGGTTTTGGATACGCAGGAGGTTGGAGCTGAATGCGCCAGGGACCCCCAGCCCACCCGTATCCTTATTTCTATTGAGGGGGAAACTGAGGCACTAAGCGGCCTAGTGACCTGAGGGATAGAAGGTTGGTCTAGAACGACCTGTCCCCCAACACAGCGTCTTAGATCTCTCAGAACTGGGCAGGTCTGGAATCATGGTGACCCGTAACTATTGCTATTATTTATTTATGAAATAGTTAAAAAAAAAAAAGATTTATTTTATTGTTTGAGAGAAGGTGAGCATGACAGAGGGAGAAGGGGGAGGGCCCAGAGCCGTCTCCACAGTTGCACGTCATCAGTGGTGACATGGTTTCATTCCACACGGGTGGACGTGGGGCCGCGTTGGGTTGGGGACTCCAGACACTCACGATGGAGGACTTCCAGAACCGCTTCAGAAAGTGGCAAGGACGATGGAATCAGTGTGTTGGAGGCGAGGGGGAGTATTTTGTGGGGGGTCATGGCCATCAATGTGTCTTTGCTGGGGAGAGGCCATCCACACTGCCTGCTCCGGGAGGGCCCCATTCCTGGATTTTACAGTATTCATGCATCCGAGCACTGTGCCAAGGCGATGCATTCCAGCCCTTGTTGCTTCGTTGGATTGCTGACTCAACACAAACTCCTTTTGTCAGAGGCTCAGTGTTCCCTGGCTTGTACCCCATCCAGTGTCTGCACACTTAGCGGTGACGTTTTCTTGTGCCCGACTTGTGTCTACGCGTTCCTGGAAGGATTCGTGTGAAAGGAGTAGTTACTAACTATCTCTCCCCGGTTTCAAAAGACCTCTTTCTTCACCCCTCGAGGAATCGATACCGCTGTTTCCTCTTCTTACCTGAGGCAACAGTTGCCTCTATAGTATCCAACTGGCCATTTCCCCCAGAGTTATCCACAATTCTTGTAACATTCTGATACTTGGTTGCCAGTTTACCTTCCTCATTGGGTGTTTCTCAGGAACCTAGTGAAGCGAGCTGCTCTGGGGGGTCCACAAAGACTTCCAGAAAGCCCATGGGAGCCCAGGGGGGACGCCAGAACAAGGCAAGTCGGTGTGGCCTCGGGTGTGGGCCGGAACGAGTCCTCAGAGCAGAAGCCGTGTGGTGACTGGAGTTTAATGAGCTTCCTTCTGAGCCTTCAGAAACACAGGTTAGGCCAGGGGTGTCCAGCTTTGTGGCTTCCCTGGGCCACATTGGATAGTGATGCCACCCTGCCTCCCTCCTGGGTCCTGGAGGCTCACAACGTCCCCCACTGTTCCAGGGGAGCACGGTCCCTTTTCCTCGGGGGTTAGACACGGCGAGGCCACGTGTTTTCACAGTCCCGTTGGTCACGAGCCGGCTGCCAGGCAGTGGGTCTCTGGGTGGAAATCGCCTCGAGGTTTTTCTGTTCCGTTTCTGGAGGATGCTGTTTCTTGCTGCCCATTTCCCCGTCTCTTTGCTACGGGGCTGCCCATCAGTGTGCGTGGCTGACCCCTCCTGGTGGTTACAGTTGCACCTCAGTTCAGCACATGGGTTGCACAGGCCAGGGATGGGAATCGATCTCTGGACCTGGCGATTGTAAGGCCTCCCCCCCACCCAACAAGAAAGAAAGATGTCTGGTCCTTGCTGAGTCTGAACCGGGGCTACCTGGGGTTTGGTACTCGGTCCTGTTGAGTTACATGGGAGTTACTCAGCAATGCAGATCCCCAGGCCAGTGGGGTGGAAGGCTCCCCAGGTCATTCTAATCTCAGCGCCTGAGCGACGCCGACCCGGGGCCGCAGTTTCCAGACGAGGCCTCCTCGCTGACAACCCGGGGACTCCCTGAAAACCACCTGAGACTCGTTGTGTTATGATTTTTCCCCCTGGGTGTGGGCAGGAGCTCACGGAAAGTGTCCCATGGCCCTTCCCCGTGTTCCAAGTCCATGGCCGTGACGAGGCGGAGCGTGGGGAATAACGCACCCAGGAGAAACGTTCCCAGGCGTGGGCGTTGGCCGGTTCTGGCACGGACGCCGTCACCCGGACCGGCCTCCTGTCACGCGGGAGCTCCTCACGACACCCTACATGCCTCCTGCGGTTCTGCCCCACCTTGGGCTTAGAGGCTGGCGGAATGGTCGCCGGCCCCCTGGGGAGACTGGCCCTCAAGTTCAAGAGCCACAAGGCCACCTGCATGCCTGGTGGCAGTGGTGGCCACAGAGATGTCCCGGCATCAGCCTGCTCTTGGGGGCCCGTGATGTTGGGTCCCGGCAGCGGCCCCCCTGGGCTGGCTTGGGGGTACAGCCCGGGGTGGGGGGACAGGCGCTTAGTCCCCAGGCTGTGGGCACTGAGTCCTCAAAAGTTTGGAGACCGGGAACCCGGCCTCCCCCCTGCCCCCTGGCCGGCTCGCCCAGGGCAGGACCGCTGACCCGCATGCAGAGACCCTCCCCTGTGGGGCCCCCTGATGACAGCGGGTCACACAGCGGTGGCCCCAATGTGCGTCTCTTCCCCCCAAGGTGTCCGGACCTGAGACCTGCAGAACCTTCTGAAAATGAGCCGGAGGCCACACGCCAGGAAGACCCAGGCGGACAGAGGTGGGGCCCGGGGTCTTGGTTGACCGTGGGCACGTCCCCTGCGGGGTTGGCGAAGGTGGAGGATTCGGGGTTGCAAAGGCCCAGAGGTGGGGTGCAGGGCCCGAGAGCCCGGCGTGAGTCTGGGAGGCAGACGAGGTGGCTGCTCTCCATACCGGGTGAGTCACCTGCCCCCGAAGCGCCTGGACCCGCGAGGTCTGTGACTCCCGCCCTGGTTGCGAGGAGACGGGCCGGACGCTCTGGTCAGGGTGGGGCAGCGCAGCCGCATGTTTTCTCCTGAGATGCGGTGTCAGGTGTCCCGCCTTCCTTGGGCACGAGGATGCTGAGGCAGGGACACGTTGGCTCCTGACGGTCGCCGTTGAGTGTATTTTCCACTGGATTCCGGGTGGAGGCGGCATGAGGAACCCTTCCCTTCCCCGGCCTCCCAGACGCCTGTGGAAGCGACCGAAGCAACAGAAAATCCCGGCACGTGTGTGCCGCTTAGAACGCAGGCCCAGGAGCCGGCCGGCCGCGGGCCCGGAGGCGTCTTCTGCGAACCGAGGGGAAGAGGGACCTGCCCGTGATTGTGAGTCTGCAGAGGAGCCGGCTGCTGGGGCAGCGAAGGGGTAGAGTTTCCGGAATAGCCTCCCCCCACCCGCCTCACTCCCAAACACCTCAAACTTCTGGCTCTGGCGGCTACAATGAGAAGCTTATGCGTTCTGGAGCCCGTTAGACTTGAGTTCAAAGCCGCCGTGGGCTAGTGGGGCCGGCCTCAGCCTGTGGAGCACCATGGCGCTCATGCCAGGGTGTAACCACAATGACACGACCTCCCGCAGGCAAAGGGAGACCGAGCCAAGACGCTTGTGGTGACCCTGTCCTGGTTCCTACGCGCCAGGAGCCGTGCCGGAAGCTTCACGTGATTTATGTCCTTCCATCCACCAGAAAGGCCCATTGAGTTGATCTCCTGATCCCCATGTTACTCAGAGGGGTTCAGACACTTCCTCACAGTGCACAGCCGGTCGGGGTGGGGTACAAAGGGAATGTGGCAGCACAGAACCCCGGCACCCAAGCCTTAAGCTCCGCAGCCAAGCCTGGAAGATGTCCCGCCTCAACAACTCTTCACAACAGTGTCAGGGTGACCGTTTCTATTGGTGAAACAATCGACGCTCAGGGCTACACATTCAGGCTGCGGGGACATGCGGAACCCAGCCAGCTCGCCTCCCCGCTGTCCGCTGTCCTGCTGCTGTGCACTCGGTGGCATGTCCTGCTGCCTCCCAGTTTTGGATGATACATTTTAAGATTTATTTTATTGTTTTTCATGGAGAGACAGAGAGACAGAGAGAAGGGGGAGGGCCCAGGGCTGTCTGCATGATTGCACACCGTTAGTTTTTTGACATAGGTTCATTCCACACACGTGGGCGCGAAGCCATGCAGGGCGGGAGCCGGGCCGGGGGCCTCCTGCGTGGGAGCTGGGGGCAGAATGGGGGGCCTCCGACCTGGAAGCTCGCCCCGGCAGGAACTGAACGGGGGCCTCCCGCATGGGAAGCTCACCCCAGTTCAGCACATGGGTCCACATGGGCCGGGGCTGGGACTCGATCCTCGGTCCCCGGGGCTGCAAAGCGAACACTCAACCGGCTGAGCCATCCCGGCTTCCCCTGGACTGGGTTTTGTTCCTGCTGAACAGAAGGGATGGGTGTGTGTGTGGTTATGCCCGCGAGGCAGAGACCACCCGCGGACCCCCGCCATCCTCCTTGCCTTTGAGGAATGGTGCCCCCCGCCCGTGAGAACCTCTCAGTTGCCCGATGTCTCTTTGCCGGTAGAGCTCACGGAAAACATCGGGCTCCCCCTGGCGCTGCTGGACACCCACGCCCCGTGGCCGGCCTACGTCACACACACCTCCCCGGCCGTGAGGAGGCTCCTGGAGAAGAGCCGGGCTCGCGACCTGGAGCGCCTGCAGCCCCCGCCAGGAGGCGGGGGTGCCCTGAGACCGAATGCGCCCCCTGGCGTCACCCTGCTGAGAAGGAAGAAGCCGTCCAAGACCTCCAGCCACCTGGTGACCAAGGACACCAAGCCGGAGGCCGCCGCGGCCGGGTGGGGCGCGCTCTCGGTGTTGACCCCGGGGGGCGCCGTTACCCCGGAATCCACACACATCCCTCCCGGGGCCCGAGGAAGCCCCATGGCCACCTGTAACAAGATCATCTTCTCCCGGAGGCCGGGGACACGGATGCTCCCGTATGGCCCGCTTCTGGCTTCGCACCCCCTCTGATGCTGTCCAGCAATTAAGCTACGTCGGCCACCCGCGACCCTCTCTGCCCGGTCACTTGGGACTCGCCCCTGGGCTGGTCGAGGTGGCTCTGAGAGACAGCGGATCAGGATGTGGGTGGGGGTTGGGGAGGTGGGAGGGAAGACCCTCCCTCCTCCCAGCGCCATCTACGCTTAAGGACCCACCTGAGGGCCCGAGCAGGAGACCAACGTCACGTCACCAGCGGTCATGTCACAGCATCACGGAGCAGGTCGCGGAAAAGGCAGGGAGAGACCAAGCCGCTATCCCCCCCAAGGGAAGACATCGGACTTAGGAACCTCAGGCCTTTGGGGAAAGGGGCGTGTGGGCTGAATCCGACTTCTGAGTCGGGGGTGCCCCTCAGCTGGGGTCCATGAGCTCAGAGGAGAGGTCCCCCCCATCCCCGTGGGGACGGTACCCCACCTCTGAACACGGGAAGCCATTTGGCATGTCATCCAAAAAGATGGCCTTGAAGCCGCTGCTCTACCCGACACCTGAGACTGGCATGCAGGTGCTATTGCCTTGGAGGCTTTTCCATGGTTGTGCGTCATTAGCTGTGACATGGTTTCATGCCACATGGGTGGGTGTGGGGCCGCGTGGGGTGGGAACCAAACTACGGGCCTCCCGTGTGGCAGGCGACAACCTTTGGCTCCATCCCAGCGGCTCCCAGTTGTGCCCCAGTTCAGCCTGTGAGGTCTGCACGGGCTGGGGCCGGGAATCAAACCCTGGACCTCGTGGTGGCAAGGCCAGTGCTCTGCCGCTGAGCTGTCCTGACGTGCCAGGAGCCAGATCCCTAGCGGGCTCTTTTGCTCCCACGCTGGAGGGCCCTGGCATGTGCATGAAACGAGGGGGCAGAGTGTCCTCTTGGTAGCACCACATCCCAGCAGCAGGGGCCCCTGGCCCAGGGTGGACCCAGTCTGGGGGTCGACACGCGGGCAGTTTTGTTCACGGGAACCTGAGAGACCACCCGGCGCTTCCAGAAAAGGCCAGAAGCCCTTCCGGGGCCTGAGGTTCGCGTCCCAGGCCCGCGATGGAATGCGGATGATCCCCGGTGTCACCTCATCCGCTGGCCGGCGGGGCCTGGAGTCCTCCTGTTCCCTGGACACGCCGAACGCCCCCTGTAAGAGGGAGCTGGCTGTGGTCTGACCAGTGGATGCTTCCCGGCGGCCGCACGACGGGCCGTTTTTGCTCAGGGGTGTGTGTGTGTGCGTGGAGGGGGCTTTACCAGGACCTCGGGTCTCATATCCGAGGCCATTCGGCTACTTGACGGAGAAGAGGCTACAAAGGAGGGGGAGGCGTTGCCTATGCCAGGTGTCGCTGCAGGGGTGTGGGCCCGCCAGCTGCTTGGGGTGACTGGCGGGCCCCCCGCCTGGGGTGGGGGGCTGGGCTCCTGCCATGATGGGTCTGCAGGGCCCTGGGTGCCATGAACAGCCCCAGTGACCGGCCCCGTGAGCTCTGCAAACACCGATCTTTCTGGCCCCAGGCCCCTGTGTAGGGAACACACGGGCCTTACAGACCCCGTAGACTTTTTGGTAGGACCTGGGGGGTCAACATGTGAATCTTCAAGTGGGGATTTTGACCCCTGGGCCTTGATGGTGGGTGTGTGGGGGAGTCTCCAGGGTAGCTGAGAAGTCCCAAGCAGCCGGGGACATGGCACAGGAGCCTCAGCCAGGGACTGTAGGTGGCTTCGTGGAAACAGAAAACCGGGGGCAGGGACCCCAGCCCCGCAGGTCTCTCATGTGTCACAGAGGTGAGGTGTACGAGCGGGTGAGCACACACCTGGACTCCGTGCCTCCTTCCCGCCGTGGCTGAGCGGCTTCTAGAAGCTGCGAGGAACCGCCCCCCCCCCCCCTTAGCTAAGCAGGTCTCCAAGGCCTGCGGGTTGTCAGGGGTGGGCAGGAAACCGGGGCCCGAGATTACGGATCTGATGTCCGCAGACTGAAGCCGGTTCTCGCTCCTCCTAACTCCACGGCCCCTCCTGTGTACCCGACTCTTACCTGTGTGTGCCCGCCCCTGAGGGGAGACACACCCCTCAAGCCAGGGGCCGCACTGGGGGTTGAGAACTGAACTGGGGGCCTCCCGCCTGGGAAGCTCACCTCAGCTCAGCCTGTGGGTTCATACAGGCTGGGGCCGGGATTCGATCCTCGGTCCCGGGGGCTGCAAAGCATGTGTTCAACCTGCTGAGCCCTCCGGCTTCCCCCTCAAACCCAATCTTGAGGGAAAACGGGACACGTGGCATGTAGGGCTGAGGCTGCCGGAGCAGGTGCAGCTGGCGGGCCCTGCTCCCCCTCCCCCTTGGGGCCGGGGGGAGGGGGGGGAGGGGGCGGGTCGCTGCTCAGGTCCTGGTGCCCTGACGCTGTGGGCGCTTGGAATGAAGCTCATGCTTGGCGTGGGCGAGGCGTAGGAAGCACAAGCAGAGATTGAAACATGTTTTCCTGCTCGCTGTCTTTTGCATGGACGGTCCCCTGCTTCCCCGAGAACAGCGGTTCATTGTGCCCCCCTGCCCTGGGCATCTTGGCAAAGGTGCCACATGCAGCCGCGTCCTTCTTTGAGAGAAGGTGGGGAGTCCAGAGTGGGGGGGCCCGGCTCCCCAGAGAAGCCACCAGAAGCAGGCTCCCCCCTAGTCCAGCGCTGTCCTGACCGGGGACCAGGGATCAGCAGTCAGCGGGGTGCCTTCCGCTCCTTGTCCCTAAACACCCATCTCCCCGAATCACTCAAACCTCACAAACTCAAAATGAAGCTGCCCGGAGCTCTGAGGGAGGCTGGGAGGGCTCAGAAGTTGAGTGCAACCACGGGGTCTGGGGTTCGCTTCCTGGCCCCGGCCCATGCCACCCCCTGTGCTGAACTGCGGCATGAGGGGTCACCGCCAGGATGGCTCAGCGGTGAAGGGAGGCCCCCAGCTTGGGTGCCCGGCCAGTGCCCGGCCTGTGGAACCACCTCGGCTTCCCACCTGGATTTCTTAAGCATCTCCACCTGCGTGATAATCACATCTCATTAGGAAAGAGTTTGGGGCCCAGAGGGGCAGCTCTGGGAGCAAACCTCACAGGGGGCCTGTGATGAGGGCCCAGGGCTTCGGAGACGCCCCAACTCCAGCTTGGGAAGCCACGTGCCGTTGGTCACCCCCAGGTGAGTTGGGAGTCCGCATGTCCCCTGCCACAGCATTTTCCTAAAAGGAAAGACGCTGCTCAATAGCGCCTCTGAGGGGGCGCTGGAGAGAGAGGGCTGTTCCACGGGGGGCTGGAGCAGGAGAGGGGATTCAGCAAGGGGGACAGGGTGGTCCCCCATGTCCATGTTCCCGCACTCCCCGGGGGAACTCAGGAAAGTCTCCGGAACCTCTGACGTGTCCCGCGAAACAGGAGGGTCCGATTCAGGCCGAGCTGTGGAAGCCGTCTCGCCCACCGAGGGCTCATCCAAGTGCTTTGCTCCCAGAACGCGCTGGAGACTGGAACGCATCCCACCCATGCAAGGACTGAGTTATGAGGCCCGGAGTCATCGAATCTGGGTCGCCCATGTGTGTGCGGCTCGTTGGCAGTGATTTAAACCTTCCCCTGCCCCTCCCGCCCGAGAGGAGATAGTTCTGAGGGTGGGTCCTGCATTCCTTTCTTCACTGAATTCTACCAGGTGCTCCAAAGGAGATCCGAGGCAGGTGAGACAAAAGGCTGAAGGTAGAGACAGCATCTCCATAGGAGTATCGCATCCAACATCCAACGGAGAGGACTTGGAAGGTGACTGAAGTTTAAATGTGGAAGAAGAGATGCACAGTTTTTTGTAAATAAGTTCCGTTTGTTGGGGGGCCTCTCTCGCGTACCCCCCCAAGAGACACAAACCTAGAAGAGCACCTACACCTCTTGACTGACGGTCTTCGTGAGAGGGAGCCTCCTGGGGAGGTTGCCCTGTTCCCTGTGTGCTATTCCTTCTACTTCCCTCCCTCCCCGAAGTCCCACGGGACGTTGCAGTGGCTCTAATCTCTCTCCTCTCCTAAACAAAAGAGGTCCCAGCTGAGCTGGGTCTCACCTGCTCCTCTCTTCCTTCTCTGTGGAAGCTATTCTAACTTCCTTCACCATTTTGGGTATCCCCACCCTCACTGTCATGGAGTCGTTAAGTGCCCACTGATATCTATCTATCTATCTATCTATCATCTGTCTATATCATTCATGTAATCTGTCATGTATCTCTTATCTTCTAACTATCTAATCTATCATCTATCTATCTATCATCTATCTGCCATCTATCTATCTATCTTCTATCATTTATCATCTATATCTAATCTATGTCTTTCATCTTCTATCATCTATCTCTGTCTATATCTATGTATCTATCATCTATATCTATCTAATCTATCTCTACTTTTCATTTTCTATCATCTATCTCTGTCTATATATCCATCCATCCGTACATACATCCAATCATCTATCTATAAATATACATTTACAAGGTGGCATTAAGCACACACTGTGTGTTTACAGAAGCGGCATGTAATGCACACTAGTTTGTAAGCCCTCCGTCTGCCCATATTGACACTCTGGGCAGCATCACTTTCAGTGGCTGCGTCGGTGACTGTGACCAGGTCGTGGGCACATGATGTGCTTCACAAGGAGGAGGAACCTGACTCGGAGGTGCGGCCGCATTCTGCACAGAGGCACCTATGACAACGATTGAGTAAAGAAAGCATCAAAGAGCGACTTCTCAGGGCACACAGCAAGCTAAGCTGGGACACATTACAACAGCTTTGTGGAGGGATTTTTGGATCACGGGAGGGTCGTCCTTAAACTGAGTGGGAGCAATAGTCTCCTGCAGCTTTGAGAGCCCGGGCATGTGGACTTGTTTGAATTTTGTTTCCCAGTAATCTGCCCAAATGTGCCAACGAGAGCATGTGCGAGTCCACGGAGCCTGCTAACAGGTGTTCCTGGGGGATCCACGGGCTCGTTTTAAGGACACAGTATATTCCGCAAACCTGGCAGGACTTGAGGAACCACCCACATGCCACAGAACCTTCAAAACCCAAGCTCGCTGGGGTTTCTGCATCACCACACAAAAATTCCCCTTTACTTAGATGGTCTGGAGGGAAAACAAGACCGCGTTTCATCCGCAGTAGAGTCTCCCGGCTCGGGGAGCAGTGCCCGAGGACACAGAATGTTGTAGCCGTCTGCAGGTCTATGCCAAGGTCGGGTAGACCCACCGAAGCAGCCGTCTGCCATGTCGTGTGGTGGTCATGGTGGAGGTTAAGAGGAGGGGGCGACCGCCACTGTCTGTCCGAATCCATCCCGGAGACGTCTGGCCAGCCTACGTGAATGTCAGGGGAACCAACTAATTGTCTCCTGGCATGTCCATAACCCAAGGGGGGACTCTTGTTAGGTGTGTTCTCTGAAAATTGGAGGCGGGGGGCCCCCCTCAGCCTGGTAGCTCCCTCCTTTCCTCTCACCTCAGAGTAACTTAGTGGAGGGCGCAACGAAGTCCTCTCCTTGGGGTGCCGATGGCCTCTCCAACCCTGCCCCACTCAGTGGGTTATTTCACACCCTCCCTGTCAATTAGAAAATCTGGGGCTGCTTCAGCTATGGAACCTCGTCACGTTAGAGGGGTGGGACTGAGTCTCTGCAGCTCCTCATCTATTGTGATCAAGGCCAGCGCAGGCCCGATGGGCTTAGCTCCACCTTTGGGCGGTGGTTGTAGATCCCTCAGGGAGGATGGGGGCCTGAGGTGAGGCGTGGACATGGGTGTGGCTGCCCCGGGCCACCCTGTCCCCCCAACACCCTGCTCCCGGGTCACACAGGCGGATCCCGCAGAAGCTGGGAGGTTCACTCGCCTGCTGGTCCCGCCTCTTTGAACAGGGTGGAGGGGAAAAGAGCGACAA
>PVKE010048731.1:0-11489 GCA_004027555.1 Craseonycteris thonglongyai | reverse complement strand
GGGGCAATGGGGAGAGGGAGGGTGGGAGCAGAGATAAATGTTAGCTCATTTCTTCCATAATTAGTTACTCCCTCATCCCCGCGTTGTAATTGTGAACAAGCTGTAATGTTTAATTAGTCTGTAAATGAAACCCCAATTTCATAATGGCCTGGCTGACAGGGCTAAGTGAGCAAGGGAAGGGGGGGGGGTAATAGGAAGGGTCTGCAGCAGGGGAGGGTGGGCTTATGGGATCACCTCTTCAGTCCCAGCCTGGCCTCTATTGGGGGAGGTTTATGAATGGGTCCAGTACTTGTACTCAGCCTTTACTAGCCTGTCCACTGGCCCTTCTTCCCAGAGAAAGGACAGGGAAGCCCTCCCTGCCTACCTATAACTCTCTGGTTGGGATGCCACAACCACAGCCCTACCTAGATGCTTCTGGTTAGAGAAGCTGACTCTGGGGGCCCAGGCCTGTGACCCCAGCAAGGAGTGTGTTTCTTTCCCAGGTCTGGCCTTCCCCTCTCCAAATCATTCTGCTAAGGGGGACTTGCTTAGCACCTGAACTTCAGGATCTGGTCCTACACCTAATGGAGCCCACAATTGGCATAGGATGGGCCCCTCCCACTGCAGTCTCTCTGGTAGCAGAATCTAGCATCTGTGCTATGCTGACACCCAGGCCAGGCATTCTATCAGTAGGTATCATAGCAGACTGTGATAAACTGGAGCTGCCGCAGGGGGGAGCCCCTGGCCCCATCGTTGCCTCATGGGTCTCTCCCTGTCTCCCCCATAGCATCCTCATGGCCTGCACATACCCCACCCCTCCTGCCACAACCATAAATCTCAATTTACGAGGGTAGCTGTGGTTGGGGAGGGATGTAGCACCACTAATGACGACTCCTCAGCCAGATTTTTCATGTTGCACGGTCATAAATTTTTAAGAACAGCATGGGTAGCATGTTAGCGAGTTATCGAGGCTGCCTCTGTGCTGGCTGCCTAGCTCCAAGAGAGCAGAGTCCCGGTAGGGCAGAGGGGGCATTTTGGGCCAGGGCTGAGGCCCAGCAGCCAGCCTAGTATGGAATCAGGACTAAGGCTGAGCCAAGCAGGCGGCTAGCATGAGCCTTCACACAGGGTGGAGAGTGCTGCCAGGGTAGCTAGGAGCCAAAGACAGGTGCATAGGTGGGATCAGGCGTGTGGGCACATAGACCGTGTTGTCGAGAGTCGCTGATGGATGCCTCTGCTCCAGGACTTGACACCATGATGTACGGGGAGCCTAGAGATATATGGATTTTCAAAGTGGCCACTTTGAATAGAATTACAAACCTGGACCATGTGCACAATGAGGCCTCTGCCCTGGCAGAGTTGCACTTGGTTCATAGCCAGGTGCCTTTTAGGATTGTTCTTGGGTGCTAAGAACCCTGGAGTCACTGAGGGAAATCCCTGGGGATTGGATCTGTGGATATGCTGGAGCCAGGGGCCTGGAGCCAAGCTGACCTCCTCACTTCCAGGTCAGGAGTCCTCCTGAGTAAGTCATTCACCATCCTGGGCCTCTGGTTCTTCCCCTTTAAAGTGGGGCCGATGATGGCTTCTACTTCTCCAAGACTTACTCTGAGGATTTGGAATTGCTCTAAAACCCTTGAGTGCAAGTTAGCTCAGTTGTCTACTTAAATCCCTGGGAGAGTTTTGAAGGGAGTGTTTGGGGAAAGGATCTCTGCTGGGGCATTCACTTTTGTGCAGTCATTCATTGAGAAGATGTATGTTTGCTGAGATCTTCTGGGTACCCAGTCCAATAGTAGGTCTTCAGAGATGAGGGAAGTCCCTTCCTGGGAGGTAGTGTAAGTACTTGTGGCTGAAACAGGTCAGTGGTCCCAGCCCCGTGCCTGGTCTCCCTGCACGGGCTATGGGCCAGATTCTGCAGTCCTGCAGTGTGCACACCTAAGCCTCAGGTGCTAAAAGGCCTACACAGGCCCCTCACACACACCCAGGCCAAATGCCTCCCTGCATTTTCTGTCCTTGCAATTGAGGGTTAATGATCTTGACCATCTCTCAGGAACCATGAGCACAAGGTCAAGAAATAGGATGTTGCTCAAGTCAGCAGAGGTGGTGTGAGTGTGTGTTTGTATTAAAGTGTTCAGGATGACTCCATGTTAATACACTGGGACAGATGCTGTTTTTAGGGAGAAGAGTGTTCCCAGTCTGGGCCTTGTTGATATAGGGGACTTCTCCTTATCATCTCTTGCTCCCTGCACTCCAGCATAATGCCCACCTTCATTTCCTGGCATCTGCCATGCCTTCTCTCACCTGAGGGCCTTCCCATGTGGCTTTTTCCCTTAGGAGCCCCATTCCCACCCCTTGGCCTAATCAATACCTGTTCATCCTTCAGAGTGAAAAGCTCAAATTTTGTTTCCCCAGGGAAGCCTTCCCTGACCCCCCGTGTCAGCCTTCATAGCACTCTGCACACCCTTTATACACTCTGTCACAGTCATAATTAAGAAAGAGTTGTTTAATGCCTCTCTCCCCCAACAGAGTATAAGTTCCCTGAGGGCAGGAACTTAGGTCTGTTTTGTTTAGCTTGAATCCCCAAAGCGTAACATAGCATCTGATACATATAGGCAGATAGTAAATAAAATGTATTGTTTTGAATTGAGTTAAATTGAGATGGCCCTGGCCCACCCCTGGATACCAGGGCAGGGGAGGTAGAAAGGAAAGTGCCTGGAACTGAGGTGATTCCCATTAGTCCTCATGATTAATTCAGAGCCACACTGTGATGGAGTGGGCTTGTCCCCAGTCAGCGCCTCCGCTGGGGCCCACCTGTTAGCGACAAACAAACAAAGGGGATAAATAATGCATTGGGAGCTGAGCCAGGCAAGGCGGCGGTATTGAAATTAATAGGGATTAGCCGAGCAGCTTGAGGATGAAATATTTACCAGGTGAGACTGGGCTTAGGAAGGGCAACTTCCCTCTGAGTCCCCAGGCATATAACCAGTCCCTTCACCAGGGCATCATTGGCTAGGACTGAGGAGCACCAGCACCACTACTACCACCCCCAGCTGCCTCAGTTTGCAGGACAGCCTGCCCAGACTGCTGAAAGCTTAGGTACCAGCCAGCTTCCTGGAACAGCAGGTTTCAGGGAAACCAAGATACTAGGAAGGAGTGAGTGGTGGTGGTAAAGGTCCTGGAGCTGCTGCACTTTGGAAACTGGGGACAAGAACCAGCACTGATTTTCAGGGTCTGGGCATGTCTAAGCTTCAAGTGGCAAATGTCAGGGCTGGAGTAGGTTCACCTGTGACCTTGTCCTTCCACCCTTCCCTTTCTTTTCCTTTATCTTCCTTTCTACCACTTAATACATATTGACTGAAAGCCTCTAACATTAGTGCCCTCAAAGGGTTTGTGGTCTAGCATGATGACAGTGGGTATACATAGAAGTTGCTAACAAATGTGGGGGCCCAGATAAAGCAAGTCCAGGTCCTGAGGGACAAGGGGGAGAAGTAGGGGAGAATTTCCAAGCAAAAGGGGTAGCATGTGAAAAAGCTAAGAGGCTAGAAAGCCTGAACTGCCCCCTGTTCAACGAGAATAGGACGGAAGGGGCTCCAGAGCAGAACCTGGGCAGATCCTCAGGACTTTCTCAAGGCAGTTGGACACTGTCCTGAGAGCAGTGAGGCACTGTTGGAGGTGGTGGTTGTTGCTTGCATTATTAACTCTTCAACTTTTTACTTTGAACTGATTTTATACATACTGAAAAGCTTCTGTGTATCTGTTACCCAGCTTTTCTTACTATTAACATTTTACATAATCACAACACCAGGAAATTAACATAGGTGCTGTACTATTGACTAAACTAACAGTCTTATTGAAGACTGTTAGTGCTTCTACTAATGTCTTTCCAGGATCACTGAAGGTTTTTTTGTTTTTGTTTTTGTTTTTTATTTATTTTTGACAGAGAGAGAGAGAGAGAGATACAGAGACAGAGAGAGAGAGAGAGAGAGAGAGAGAGAGAGAGAACTGAACTGGGGGAGCTCCCAGGTCAGCATGTGGTTCCGCATGGGCCGGGGCCAGGATTTGATCCTCGGTCCCCGGCGCTGCAAAGTGAGTGCTTAACACACTGAGCCATCCGGGCTTCCCCCACTGAAGGGTTTTAAGACAGGGAGTGAAATGACCAGATATGTGGGTTAGGTGGACAGCATGGATGAGATTGCCGAGGGGCACTGAGGTCACCTATATGAGAGATGATGGTACCCTTGATTGGGATGGTAGTAGTGGCAATATAGGTTTTGAAATGATTCGAAAATACATGGTAATTAAAACCTCAGGGGTGGATAAGATCACCCATGGAACAGGGAGTGACTGAGAAAGGAAGAGGGCCAGTGACAGCTCTGAACAACACCCACATTTTAGAGGTAGGCAGAAGCAAAGGCACATGCAAAGGAGATGGAAAAGGATTGGGTGGAGAGAGAACATGGTGTCCCTGAAGCCAATGGAAGAACGTTTCAAGGCAAAAGTCCACTGGGTCCATTGAAACCTAAGAAGCTTCCATTGGAGTTCACCCTTGTGAGGCCATAGGAATCATTAGAGAACGCAGTTTGGTAAAATGACAATGAGGGAAATCAGATTGTGGGGTAGGAGATGAAAAAATGAGACCATGAGTGTCAACAACTCTGAAATTTGGCTATGAAAGAGAGGAGAGATTGATTACTAGCCACATGGAAAAGGGAGATAAAGGGAAGTTGTGTTTGTTTGTTTGTTTTTAGATTTATTTTTATTGTTTTTAACAAAGAGGGAGAGACAGAGAGAAGGGGGAGGGCCCAGAGCAGTTTCCGTAGTTACATGTCATTGGTTTTTCTACATAGTTTTATTCCACAGGTGAGCATGGAGTTATACAGGGCAGGAAGTGGGCCGGTGGCCTCCTGCATGGAGCTTGCCCCAGTGAGAACCAAACTGGGGCACACTCCAGTTCAGCATGTGGGTTCACATGGGCTGGGGCCGAGATTTGATCCTCGGACCCCGGGGCTACAAATGAGCTCTCAACCCACTGAGCCATCCCAGCATTCCCAGGAAGTTTTTAAAGATGGGAGAGATTTAATATATTTACATACTAATGTGAGGGAGCCAGTGCAGAAGAAACAGCTGAAGCCGTAGTAGAGAGAGAGGGATTACACACAATGTAAGGTCCCCGAAAAAGCAGTAAGTAGGGTTGCACTCCAGAACCCAGGTGAAGTGGAGGAATGAGCTTTAGAAGTAACATTAGGATGAGTCCTCTCTTGTCACAGGATAAGTGGAGAGGACTGGCTCAAATGCAGGAGAGTGGATTCTGTATTTCCTATGAAGTAGGAGACAAGAGTGTTGTGGGTAAGGGTGTTGGGTGATGTTTGGGGTAGGGGATTTGAGTTTGTGGGAAAGAAAGAAAATTTGAAATTGTCACTCTGGAGAAAGGGAGAGCATGCATCTGAACAGATTGGCTTGGCAGTTTTATACACCCATTCAAGGTTGATGACTATGATTTTGTGAGTTGCATGAATCTGAATGGTTGTGATTTTTCTCTAATCACATTCAATCTAGGTGCAGGCATAGAGAAGGCAGAGTTGCTTTTCCAGGCAAGGGTGATGATGAAAGGAAAAGGGAGCAAGAGAGTTGAGAATATTGTCAAGAAAGGATTGAAATGACAGACCAGGGAATCCAAGTTTCAAAGTGAGGTGGATCGGTTATGTTGCTAGAGCAACATATGTAATTAGAGGCAGCAGTGTGTACCCAGTTAAAAGACTAGTTTTTTAGTTTTTCATACAGCTACCGTAAATATGGTTATGTGTCTGAGTTCTGTCCAGTGAGATGAAAGGAAGTATTGTGTAGGACCTTCAGGAACAGTACTTAGAGGGAAGTGACTCAGCTGGATGGTACATTTTTCTTTCTTTTTCCTTCTTCCTCTTGTAAAATGTGGATGTGATGGTTGGAGCTTCCATCAGCCATTTTGGACCATGAGATAACTTGCAAATTAGAAACAACATGCTGAGAGGGGCAGTGTAGAAAGAAGAAGCTCAAGTCTCTGATGACTTTGTGGAGCTGTGGGGCTTAGATTACAAGCCACAGACTTAGAAAACCTTTCTTAGTGAAATTGTATTTTCTTCCCTCTCTGTTTTCACATGAGTTTCCATCTAAACTTGACTCAGCCTTCTTAGTAACATGGACTGTATCCTGAGATACAGCAGGAAGCAGTTTGATTAAATGTATAGAGCAGGGGTTTCCAACCTTTCAGCTTCCCTGGGCCACATTGGCAGAAGAAGAATTGTCTTGGGCCACACATAAAATATACTAACATTAACAGCAGCTGATGAGTTTACAAAAAAAAAAAGCAAAAAAATTTCATAATGTTTTAAGAAAGTTTATGAATTTGTGTTGGGTCGCATTCAAAGCTGGCCTGGCCTGCATGCAGTCTGTGGGCCTCAGGTTGGACAAGCTTGGTGTAGAGAGAGCATAACAAGAATTACCATCTTCCAAGCCAGAAATTACAGTGTCCTCATTCGCCTTTGCCCTACCTCCTCCATTCAGCCAAGTTTAAGTTATGTTCCATCTGTGACGTCATTCTCTTTTCTGCCATTATATTCTGTATCAGTTAGTGCACTTTGGCTGCCAGAAAAAGAACACCCAATTAAAAATATCTTAAATAATAAGAGGATGTATTACCTCACAAGTTTGGAGGTAAGGTCATCCTACAGTCAGTTAATTCAACATTTCTGCAATGTCATCAAGGACCCAAATTTCTTTCATTTTTTTGTTCTTTTACCGTTAGCATATTCTTTGTAGGCTATCACCCCCCACCCCACCACCACCACCAAGGTTGGAAGATGGCTTCTGTAGTCCCAGACATTATATGCAGACATGAAAATATCCAACAGAATATAAAAGGGCTATTTTCCTCTCATGTGTCTCTTATAAACCCTTTTCCCATTGGCCTTGAGAATACTCACCAGCACTACTTGCAGCCACAGTATTTACCCTGAGATAACTTGTGGATTACAGTCCCAACCTTATTCCTGAAGTTCTGTGCTTTGAAATTTCCCCCATGAAAAAATATTATTAAATACTGATCATCATATACATTTCTATTACATTAGGATTAGAGACAAGTTCTGTTTAGTATTAACTCCCAAGTATAGTTTTTATATTTTGTTTTCACATTGAAAACTGTGTTTATGTAAAATTAAATGAACATAGCAGTGAGCTGCACTTTTTTTTTTTCTAAATGGGAAAAGGGTTAAGAATGAAGAAATTTTCCATGAAGGTCTTTTAAGCATAAAACTTACCCTCCTAACTTAGTAGCCAGAACACGTGGCTACCCCTAAGTCAGTGACTGACAAGAAGAAGAGGGTCACCACAAATGGTTCCAACCATGGAGCATTCACCATGGGCACATGAGGGAGGAGTGGGCGCTGCCGGCTTGGCAGAAGGGGAAGGACTGTTGGGTAAGCCATCAAAAGTGGACAGGGGTGGGAAGCCGGGATGGCTCAGTGGGTTAGGTGCTCACTTTGCAGCCCCGGGAATCGAGGATCGAATCTAGGCCCCAGCCCATGTGGACCCATATGCTGAACTGGGGAGTGCCCCCAGTTCTGTTCTCACCGGGGCAAGACCCCCCGCCCAGTTCCTGCCCTGTGCAGCCCCATGCCCACCTGTGGAGTGAAACTATGTGGAAAAACCAATGATGTGCAACTATGGAGACTGCTCTGGGCCCTCCCCCTTCTCTCTGTCTCTGTATCTCTCTCTCTCTGTTGAAAACAACAAAAATCTTAAAGAAAAAAAAAAGTGGACAGGGAGAAAGATGAAAGTAGAGGGGATGTATATAATATACATGGAGAAAGCAGGAGTATAAAATGGTTTCAAGTTTCCAGTGAGATGAAAAATAAGTAGATTATCATCAGAAACTAGGAATATTTGAATTTAACATTTCAAAGGAAGATCAATGAAGGATGTTAAAAATGTTGAGAGTGTGACTGTGGAAATGGTGTAAATAAGGTACAGTGGGCAAGGTCATTAGTGCTGAGGTCAAAGAACCAAGAGACTGTCAGCAAAGTTCTCAAAAGACAGGATGTTGTAGTATAGAGATTGTGACAGGCAGGTCTCTGGAAGGAGATGCCTGTGGTCTGGACTGATAGCACAGGTTCACAAGAAAGGCTCCAGATGGGCTGCAGGTACATGGGCTTGGGGCCGGGTCACCGGTACCTGGGGCTGCACAGACAAGTAGCTTAACCTCTCTATATCCCAGTGTTCCCATTGGGAAGGAATCTGCCCTGGTTGGCCACCCCACTCAGGCGTGAGTGAGGCCCTGTCACTCAAGGACCTCCCCCATAGACAGTCCCACAGGAGACTCCTTAGGGACAGGTTAAGGTGGAAGCTTGTTTGGGGCAGAGGGAGCTGCCAGGTATGGCAGATGAGGAAATGAGACCAGCTGTTCTCAGTAGCAACCTTTTCCCCTCCCCACTCCCAGCTAGGTCCCCTTCACTTGCCCTTAGATTATCTGGCTGTCCTCTGGCACATCTAGTTGTGGCATCCCAGAGCCAGGAGGAGGGTGAGGCTTGTTGGCTCCTCTACCTGGATGGGGCTTTGGCTAGGAATGAGTGGGGGGAGACAAGTACCCATTATAATGGCCAGAGCAGCCGCACTGTTACTACGGTGTATTTCACTTTTAATTCTGACATATAATGTAATGATCTTTTTTAAGGCCCGATGATATTATCTGCCTGACTAGATTATTGAGTCTTCATCATCTCCAGATAAATTTATGGCCAGGACGAGGTTCAGGATTTATCATCAGTCAATAGAGCTCGATACTCTAACAAGGCGTGTAATAAGATATACATATTTAATGATCCAAGGGGAGGAGCACTAATGGGAGCCCAGAGTGAGGAGTCCACAAGGCTGGGGCTCTGCCCTAGGGCTGCCATAGCTGTTGGGGCATGGATGTGGTCTTTGCCCTGTGGTCCCCAACCCTGGCCTCGGTACTGCCTCAGTCTTGTCCTTGTCAAGACCCTGGAGGAGAGGCAGCACTAGGGAGAGTATCAAAGCTGGGGCCTAGGACTCTTCAGCTCAAAGGCTGCGTGCCCCTCAACAGGGAACTCTTCTCCCTGCTTCTGGGCCTTGGTGGGGTTAGGGGTATCCTTAGGCCTGTAAGCCCAGGCCCCTGAGCATTAGGACGGGCCCACAAGGGGAGGGAGTGTCGGGGCTTCATGCCCAGGCTGCTGATGGTGACGGATGGTTTTTCATTACAGCCTCTCAGGTCCTGCCCGCGCCCTGTGTGGAAATTCTATTTATTCCCTAATTTGTAAAAATTCCCTCTTTATCTGATCCCAATCAGGGCGGGGTAATTGGCTCTCTGGGACAGCGGCTGGGGTCCTTGATGAAGAGCTATGTGGATGTACCCAGCCCGGCCCCCGCCCGGGCCGCCACCAGGGCCCACAATTAATAATGATTTGCAAATGGCAGACAAGCAATAACACAGAAAGATGTGGCGTCCGCACTGCCTCTTCATTTCCTCCCCTTGCAGATATAAATGGCCACAAAACAAAAACCCAGCACTATAAATTCTGGAATTAGTTATTCACTGGGATAAATGGGGCCTGGAACCACCAGCCCCTCTCCTGCCACCCTTCTTGCCTGCTTTTTCTGATCCAGGTCTGTCCCCAGGTGTGTTCCTGAGCTTGGACCCATCTCTCCACCATCTTTGGCTCCAGGCTTAGTTCCCCAGCTTCCTCCTGGCACCTTCGCCACCACTCCAGCTGCCCCTTCCTATGTGGCCCAGAGTGGTCACTTGTTCCGCGTCTATAGCTTCCTCAGCCTCTGCCTCTTCTTACTGACCTCTCTGGCTGCCCAACCTAGTTCTGTCCTTACTCTGCCCTGGGATTTGAATGCAGTCAACATACCCTGCCAGGCCTGGGAGTCTGGATCCAGGTTTGGTCCTGAGTGTCTTTGGCATTTGGGACTAATCTCTTCATTTGCCTGGCCAAGTCTGAGTTGGGCTCCTAGTGGCCAAATGTGATATAAGTGACATAAGGGATTTGACGCTGCGCTTACTGGTCAGGCTGTTAAGGGATGTTGGCACAGGCATTTCTGGGCATTTTGCCCTCTCGGCCAGGAGCATCCCTTCCCCGCCCCCCAAGTGGCTATGAGCTGGCGGGTAATGGGCGTGTAATGGCCTCATTTCCATGCCCAGCCTCCAGGAGCAGCAGTAAGTGTTTGATTGCCTTAATTTCCAAACACATCATTATCCCAGCTTTACCAGCGCTTAATAAACACTTTATGAGGATTTTTTTAAAAACATCTTCGGTCCGCATACTTCTCTGAAGTGATAAACTCTAATTAAGTCTAATATTTAAAAATATGGTAATGGTGAGTTGTTTGAATAAGTGGACTGCATTTCTGTAATTTCATTATTACGTAAAACACGCTAATTATTTGGAGCGTGCTTATTATGGAGAGAGAAATCGCCTGCTAATCAAGATGAAATTGCCTTTTCCCCTTATTGTGGAACCACCATCATCCTTCACTATCAGCCCTGTGGCACCTCCAGGCACCTCTGTGGGAGGGAGGGGATGAGGGAGGGCTCTGAAGAAGGGGTCACTTTGGAGTTGAGGCTATCAGGGCCCTGTCTGGAAGGAGAGGAGGAAAGCTGTGGGAGCCATGTCTGTGGAGAGAGATAGTTGATGTCTAGGAGAGGGGTTGTTGGATGGACCAAAGGGACTCTTTGTCTGGAGGCCCAGGAGACTGGGGTTAGGGACTATCAAGATGTTGCTATTGGAATAACTATTATTATTGGGTATTATTGGAATAACAATAATACTGATAATTAATCCAGGCACTTTTTTAAGTACTTCACAAATAAAAACTCTCTTCATATTTTTAACAACCTTTTAAGGACAGTAGTTGCTATAATTATCATTTTTATTCCCATTTTAGAGAAGAAGAAATCGAAACACAGGTTAAATAAAGTACAGTAACTTGCTCAAGTTCAGTTATTAAGAGGTGGAGTTTGGATTTGAACCCGGAATGTAAGGATGTACTGGGGCCCTCTGCTGGTTCAGTCCTAAATTCACTGCCTTGACCTCCTCCCTGTTTTCCCTCTGAGTAGGCTGACCAGATATCCCTTTTTAAACGGGACAGATGGTATGTCTGATCAGCCTACTGACACCTTGAATTTAGCCGAGTTAGACTAGGCTGACCATATGTGCCATTTGAAATTAGACAGTACCATTGTTTTCTGCCCGTTTAAAATGGAATGTCTGGTCAGCCTACCTCTGAGCTACCATTTGCTATTGTATCCTGAACTGCACCCAGCTGTCGCTTGAGATGCTTGCCCCCAGCATAGAGTTGCTGAGCTAGGAAATAAAAATATCAGAGACCAGTTAAATTTGAATTTCAGATAAAGAGCAAGTAATTTTTTAGTATAAATGTGTCCCATGTGGGCCTGGGGACATTTAATCTGGCAATCTGTCAAGCAGGCTAAAGTGACCCCACTGGCCCGTTGCTGTAAGGCA
>PVKE010048730.1:0-11508 GCA_004027555.1 Craseonycteris thonglongyai | reverse complement strand
CGGCATCCCCCTCCCCCGGCCCAGGGTCCCCCTCCCCCGGCCCGGCGTCCCCCTCCGCCCGCCCGGCGTCCCCCTCCCCCGGCCCAGGGTCCCCCTCCCCCGGCCCGGCGTCCCCCTCCGCCCGCCCGGCGTCCCCCTCCCCCCCGCCCAGGGTCCCCCTCCCCCCGGCCATCGGGGGGCACGACCTGCAGTCTGGGGGTCCACGTCACCCCCCGCTCTCCCCGTGACACCGCCGGTACTTCCGGGCGTGACCGTCCCCTCCCCCGGCCCCGGGGACGCTCCGGGCACGAGGCTGTCTGACGGGGCCGCCCCGGGTTTGGGGCGTGGGGGGCCCTGTCCCTTGGGGGAGGCGCCCCGCTCTGTGGGCCCCGATGTCCGCGCCGCCCCCACACTCCCCTTCCCTCCCGGGGACGCGGAGCGCGAAGACCAGCCGGTGCTCCGAGAAGGACTTTATGTGCGCAGGTGGCGGCGCCGTCAGCGCGGGAAGACGCCGCCCTCCGCCGCCTCCTTCAGGATCGTCTCCACGCGCCTCCGCTGCGGGGACACGGGGCTGCGGCCAGGGGTGTGGGGGGCGGGCGGGCCCTGCTCCGCCCCTGCCCGGGCTTGCGGGCACCTCTTGGCGGTCCAGGGGGTCGGGGACCCGCATGGGCTTCAGCTGCCGCGGCAGGAACAGCTCCAGCCGGATGGCGGCCCGCGCGGACGGCTGCTGCCGCACCAGCAGCGCGACCTCCTCCGCCTGCGGCGGGGACCGGGCGCCGGCGCTTCTGAGCCTGCGCCACGTGCTGCAGCGGGAGCCCCGCCCCTCGGCCCCGGCCCCGCCCACATCCTTCCCGCCTGTGCGCCACGTGCTGCCACCCCCTCGTCCGCGGGCCCCGCCCACATCCTTCCTGCCACGTGCTGAAGCAGGAGCCCCGCCCCTCGTCCGTGGGGCCCGCCCACCGCCTTCCCGCCTGCGCGCCACGTCCTGCAGCAGGAGCCCCGCCCCCTCGGTCACGGCCCCGCCCACATCCTTCCCGCCACGTGCTGCAGCAGGAGCCCCGCCCCTCGTCCCTGGGGCCCGCCCACCGCCTTCCCGCCTGCGCACCACGTGCTGCCCCGCCCCCTCGTCCGCAGGCCCCGCCCACCACCTTCCCGCCTGCGTGCCACGTGCTGCCCCGCCCCCGCCCGCAGGCCCCGCCCCCCGCCTTCCCGCCTGGCCTCACCCGCAGGTGGTTGTGGCGCATGCGCAAGGCGCGGACTCGCCCGCGGGCCTCGGCGGCCTTGAGGACGCCCGTGAGCCGGTCCTGGCGCTCCGCGGGCGGCTCCCACGCGCGCAGGTCGGGCATGCTGTACCCCAGCTCCACGGACTCGCGCGGGAAGATGGAGGCGGCCGCGCCCACGTCGTCGAGCAGGTCGCCGAAGAGCAGGTGGCGCCGGTACTGTGCGGGGCGCATGGCCGCCAGGGCCTCCGGAGTGAGGGTCCAGCCCGACGTGCGGGGCTCCCCGGCGGGCGCCCCCGGGGCCCGCGCCTTCGGGGGCTCTGCGCCCCGCGCGTCTTCGCCGGCGCGCTCCCGCGAACGCCCGCGCCCGGCCGCCTGCGCGCCCCGCGGCTGCATCCTCAGCCCTGCCCGGGGCAGAGGGGCCCGTGTGGGAGCCGGAGCCGGAGCGGTGGGCCCTTCCCCCCGATGCGGGGACCCTGGCTGAACCCCACTTTCCTGTGCTTGCGGTCACCCATCAGCCAGCGACCCCCACCGCACGGGGACCCCGGAGCCAAAGGGACAGCAGAGGGTCCTCACCCTCCTCCCCGGGCGCTGCTGGGCCCGATGGAGGGAGAGCAGCGCCCGGGGAGGAGGTGCTGGGGGCCCGGGGCGGCCCTCCCCGCTCCCCGGGGCTCTGAGCCGGGTGCCCCCCGAAGCCCACCCGGTCCCCACGACCCCCTACTTCCTGCCGTCTCTACTCCAACGAGGCCCCTGCTCTCAGGGGCTGTTGACGCCGTTGCCTGGCAACCGGGGCCCGCCCCTCCCCCAGCTCGGCGGGGTCCACGCGGCCCCACGAGAGGGCGTCGCTAACGGGCCCTGTGGGGGCCGTGGCCCAGCTTTGCGGTGGAGAGGTCTTTGGCGGGTCGTTTTGGGGGTCGGGGACCCAGCTATGGGGAGACCACGGTGGCCGCGAGGCTTCTTCCCACGGACACTGGTGTAGGCCGAGAGGGGAGACGGGGGGCAACACTCAGCACCCCTCACCTCTTCCAGGGCAAGTTTGGGGTCCCCGGGCTCCCCGCAAGACCAGACCCCGAACCGTGGACCTCTGGGTCCGGGGTGTCCGTAATCCGTGTGTGTGGGACGCATTCTCGTAGTCACGTCCCCGTCAGTCTGTCGTCATCCACGCACTCATCAGTTTGTCCTGGATTAAGGTGACCAGACGTCCCGCTTTTGGTGGGACAGTCCTGATTTTTAGCAATTTGTCCCGCGGCGTTTTAAAAAAGTCCCAATTTTTGGAAAGAAAGCACGACAAGCTAGGGAACGGCGGGAGATAGACCCAATTTTTAATCAAGAACCCCCTGCCCCCCTCCCCCCCGTCAGTGGTGTCCGACTTTACCAATGTTACCATCTGGTCGCCTTACCCAGAACCCATTCAGCCACGGGCTCCCTCCACAGCGCAGGTCAGGCCGGCCTGTGCTGAGCTCGAGGCGGCCGCCGCGATCCCGGCAGCTCCCTCCCGGTGTGTCCCGGGGGCCAGTGTGGGCGCTGGGCCCGTGGACCGTGACTTTTTGGGAGTCCGGGGCCTGAGCCCCTGCCTGGTGGAATCTCCACTGAGGCCCAGGCCCCTGCACAGGAGGCTGTTTTTCACTGTGCCCACTGCGTGTTCTTGGGTTTGTCTTTTTTTTTTTATTAAAGATTTATTTATTTCTTTGACTGAGAGAGATACAGTCAGAGAGAGCGAGAAGGGGGAGGGCCCAGAACAGTCTCCGTAGCTGCACATCATTTGTTTTTCCACATAGTTTCATTCCACAGGTGGGCCGGGGTCTCACCCCGGTGAAAACTGAGCTGGGGGCACTCCCCAGTTCAGCACATGGTTCCACACGGGCCGGGGCCGGGTCGATCCCCGGGTCTGCAAAGCGAGCGCTTAACCCGCTGAGCCATCCCGGCTTCCCTGTTTTTGGGTTGTTGGTTTTTTTTGGAAGCTTGTCTAGCCTCTTGGGAGAGGGGAGGCCATGACTGTGCCCTGCAGCCCCCACTCCACAGGAAGACTGCCCAGCTGTGCCCTGCACGCTGGCCCCTGCCCTACGGGCACTTTTGGGACGCGGCCCCAGCCTGGGGCTTGTTGGAGAGGGAGGTCTCTGGCTCAGGGAGAAGCCAGCAGGGCTCAGAGCAGGCACCCCGCTCCAGGCAGGCCTCCTGGGTCCCGCAGCCCCCACTCAGGGCTCCCTCGTGGTGCGTCTCTGAGACCGGGGCCCCCTCTCAGCTCTGGGGTCCAGGCCAGGGGACACACAGGGAGGGAGTGACCGGCTGGCTCCTGGGGTTGCAGTGGGGCCACAGGAGGTGGGGACACACTCTCCTCCACTCCCCCCTCCTCCCTCCCCCATCTTTGTAGGACTGAAAACTGTGACACCCCTCCCCCCTAATTCCGCAGGAGGGCCGGGCGCCCACTCAGCTCCCACTCCCGAGCACAGCATCTTCCTGCATCTCCACGCGCCTGGGGCCTCGCCGGGAGGGAAGGTGCCCGTGCGTCTGGGTCCCAGTGACTGGGCACGACCTCCGGGCAGACGTCTTCCCTTTCTGTCTGTGTCCAGGACGTGTGTAATTTTCCTGGGCTGATGGGAAGTCTGACCTAGAAGCATGTTGGAGGAACCCGGGATGGCTCAGCGGGTTAAGCGCTCACTTTGCAGCCCGGAGGACCGAGGATCGAATCCCGGCCCCGGGCCGTGTGGACCCATGTGCTGAGCTGGGATGTGCTTCCCATGAGGGAGGTCCCCAGTTCGGTTCTCGCCCCCCGGTTCGGTCCCTGGCTCGAGAGGGCGTGCCTTCCATGTGGGGGGGGGCCCAGCCCAGTTCCCACCCTGTGCGGCCCCTGCCCACCTGCGTGGAGCGAAACCACGTTGAAACCTGATGACGTACAACTATGGAGACGGCTCTGGGCCCTCCCTCTTCTCTGTCTCTGTCAAAAACAATAAAATACATCTTTAAAACTATGGTGGTCGGTGCCAACACCTGGCCCTAGGACTTCAGTGACAGCAATCGCTTTATTCAATGGCTGCCGCATCTACGGAACGGGAACTCCACCACTCAGCTCTCGTGCTGTCTACAAGTATTCCAGGTTCAAGTCACAAGGACAAACTGATTCATTATGGAGACACTCAGGATTGTTAAAGCCCTCACTGTTCACAGCGCAAGTGGCCTGGTGGCCGAGCCCCTGGGGTGGGCCACTCTGTGTGTGGGGGGCTGTGTCCAGCCCCGGGGGGCAGGGAGCCGGCCAGGTGCTGAGGCAGGAGCTGAGTCTGCCATCTGGTGCTTACAGGCTGAGTCACCGGGCGCAAGGGGAGCTCCTGCCCGGCCCGGCTCAGGTCCTGCCCGACCCGGCTCAGCTCCTGCCCGGCCCGGCTCAGGTCCTGCCCGGCCCGGCTCAGCTCCTGCCCGACCCGGCTCAGCTCCTGCCCGGCCCGGCTCAGCTCCTGCCCGGCCCGGCTCAGCTCCTGCCCGGCCCGGCTCAGGTCCTGCCCGGCCCGGCTCAGCTCCTGCCCGGCCCGGCTCAGCTCCTGCCCGGCCCGGCTCAGCTCCTGCCCGGCCCGGCTCAGCTCCTGCCCGGCCCGGCTCAGCTCCTGCCCGGCCCGGCTCAGCTCCTGCTGCCCCACATGCCAGGAGCTCCGCGTGCAGCCTGGCCCCGCTCACCTGGAGGGTGTGACATGCTCTGCGCTCGCTCACGTCAGCGGCGTGCCTCAGCCGTCCCTGCACGATTGGTTTTTCTCGCAGACCTGTGTGTTGGCCCAGGTGCCCTGTTATGTAACATGTGTCCCCTGCATGGCCCGCATGTTCTGTCTTACGCAGCGGTCAAGGCAGGCCTGGGCCACGTCCTCTGAGCCGCTGTCCCCTCCGTGGGAGCCCAGGGAGTGCAGTCAGCTTCCTGGCCTGGCCACCCCCCCGGCCAGGTGACCAGGCCTGTTTGTCAGCTGAGACTGTCCCTGGGGGGAGCTGGCATCTGCTTCCAGCGATCCTCTGTGCGGCCATGTCCTGTCCAGAACTCACAGCCAGCCTCAAGGCCGCCGGGCCTGGGGCAGGGGGCAGCCAGGCGGCGGGCAGCCAGGCGGGCGCAGCGGGGGCTGGGCTGGTGCTCAGACCGGCTGAGCCCTGCAGGGGCGGCTGTGGAGCTGCGGCTCCGGCTCCGGCTCCTGGGGTCAGCATCGTGAGCTGCTCCTGGAGAGGTTGATACACGCGTGTGTCTAGGGTGCTGGTCTGTGTGCCCGCCTGTTCCCGCATGCCCACCTGTATGCCTTGCACACACCACGCTGTGGTGTGCGTCTGTGCGGCCTGCGTGTCTGCTCCCCTGCCAGTGCCGGTGTGTGCTGGGCATGTGCCGTGTGTGTCTGCCCGTGTCCCGTGGGCCGGCCGTGTGTCTGCAGGCTCGCGGTTCTGTGTGTCCCTGTTGTCCTGAGTGTCTCTGTGGACGTGTCCCCAAGTCGGAGGCAGCGAAGGGGCAGACAAGTCCCGGGGGACAGCTTGGGAGGCTGATTCCTGAGACGTCTGCCCACTCTGTCCTCTCCTGATTCTCCAGGTATCCTAGCAACCAGGTCCCCATCCTTGGAGACGGATGCTCGGGCAGAGCCCGGGCAGGAAGAGCGACCCCATGACTGGCTGGGGCTGAGGCTGAGCTCAGGGGCCGCCCACACGTGTGACCCGGGCGCTGGGATTCGGTTGTGTGGTTGCCGTGGGCCCAGGCTCTGAGGGGACGGGGCTCAGATGTCACCGTGACAGATACTGTTGGTGTGTCTGGAAGTGACAGACCTGTGTTCAAACCCTGTCTCTGCCACGTGGACAGGTGGCCTCACACCTCTGAGGCCCTGATGCCACTGTCAGCAAAGAGGTGGTGCTGACAGCAACGGCCGGGTGTGGGAAGGGTGGCAGAGCTCCTGCTGTGCCCACTTGGCACACGATAGGCATTTGGGGCACATAGTGGGCACATGGAGTGCACAGTGGGCACATGGGGCGCACAGTGAGCATGTGGAGTGTACAGTGGGCATGCAGGGCACACAGTGAGCATGTGGGGTGCACAGTAGGCACACAGGGCACACGGTGGGCACGTGGGTGAACAGTGAGTACACAGGGTGCACAGTTGGCATGTGGAGTTGACAGTGGGCACATGGGACACTCATTGGGCATGTGGGATGAACAGTGGGCATGTGGGGTGAATAGTGGGCACGTGGTTACACAGTTGGCATTTGGGATGCACAGTGGGCTCACGGGACGTGCAGTGGGCACATGAGGTTCACTGGCTTGTGGGGTGCTCAGTGGGCATGTGGGGTACACAGTAGGCACACAGGGCACATGGTGGGCACGTGGGGTGCTCAGCAGGCATGTGGGGTGCTCAGCAGGCATGTGGGGTGCTCAGCAGGCATGTGGGGTGCTCAGTGGGCACGTGGGGTGCTCAGCGGGCACGTGGGGTGCTCAGTGGGCATGTGGGGTGCTCTGGTCATGTGGGGTAAACAGCGAGCATGTGGGGTGCTCAGCGGGCACGGGGGGTGAACAGCAGGCATGTGGGGTGAACAGCAGGCACGTGGGGTGCTCAGCGGGCACGTGGGGTGCTCAGTGGTCATGTGGGGTGAACAGCGGGCACGTGGGGTAAACAGCAGGCACGTGGGGTGCTCAGCGGGCACGTGGGGTGAACAGCGGGCATGTGGGGTGAACAGCGGGCATGTGGGGTGTCAGCGGGCACGTGGGGTGCTCAGTGGGCATGTGGGGTGCTCAGCGGGCATGTGGGGTGCTCAGCAGGCACCGAGGGCGCACAGGGAAGTCTAGGCATCCTGCTTATTGACAACAGGCTCTGATCCACTCCAGGCTGGCTGGGCAGGGACACCGTTGTGGGTCCTCCCCCCTGTGTCCAGGAGCCACCCGAGGGGCACTGTCCTCGGCATGGAAGGCCAAGCAGAGCTGGCCTGAGTTCGTCCAAGGCCATGTCTCTGCGTGTGAGACGTGACCCCACGTCTGTGTCCCTGTCTGTGTCTCACACGCTTCTCCCCACGTCTCTGTCCCCTGTCTTTGTGTGAGTCTGTCCTTGTGTGTGTCCCCGAGTCCCCGTGTGTCCTGTGGGTGCCTGTGAGCCTGTCTGTTGATCTCGGAGCGGTGCCCGGGCTCAGGGCTGGCCGCCCCCTTCCCCGCGCGTCCTCCAGGCTGCGCCCGGCCCCGCCCCTGTGGAGCTGCAGCCTCATCCCCTCCCCCGGCTGTGCTGCTGCTGCGTCTGGTCTGTCGTCTGCTGAGAGAAGCAGCGCCAGCGCGCAGCCCCATCCGGACGAGTGCGGCACCGGCCGCCCTGCTCTGCTGCCCAAGGGTCCTGGTCTCCGCGGCCACCGCTCCCAGGGAGGCTGCCGGCTGAGGTAAGACCTGAGCCGCTGGGGGAGGGCGTGGGGTGCAGACGCCCGCCTGCGGCTCCCAGGGAGGGGCCGGGGGGAGCCGTGAACCAGGCGCTGCGTCTGTGTCCCAGGTGTTTCTGGGCACATCCCAGCCCCGTCCTGCCTGCGTGTGCATGAGGCAGGTTTGAGCATCTTTGCGTGCATGTGTGTGTGTGTGTATGTGTGTGCACATGTGTCCT
Organism: Craseonycteris thonglongyai; assembly: GCA_004027555.1. NCBI lineage: Eukaryota > Metazoa > Chordata > Mammalia > Chiroptera > Craseonycteridae > Craseonycteris > Craseonycteris thonglongyai. Next base: position 3,732 of record PVKE010048730.1, on the reverse strand, counting down.
GTGTCTGTGAGCACATGGCAGCTGCATGTCCTTGAGTCCCTGGGGGCTGACACATGTCCTGGTGGGTCACTGCCACCACCCATCCCATGTAGGGGTCTGCAGGCCAGATGAGACGGGAGCTCTGCATGCCCCTGTCTGCACGTCATGCGTGTGTGCCTGTGGCCCTGTGTGGGCAGGTGCGTGTGTGTGTGTGTGGCTGCCTGTGCATGGGAGGCCCACGTGCCTGCCGGGCCTGCACACGGCTGGAGGCCTCCACTGGGTGGGTGTCAGGCGCTGTGGTCACGTGTGCCTGTGTCCTCCCAGGTTCCGAGCGGCTGCACACGCAGGCGGCAGCATGGAGACCCTGTTCCCCGCCCCACTCTGGGAGGTCCTGTACAGCGACCACCTGCAGGACAACCTGTCCCTCCTGAGCCCCAACCACAGCTTGCCGCCCCCCCACCTGCTGCTCAATGGCAGCCACGGCGCCTTCCTGTCCCTGGGGCTCAAGGTCACGATCGTGGGGCTGTACCTGGCTGTGTGCATCGGGGGGCTGCTGGGGAATGGCCTCGTCATGTACGTCATCCTCAGGTAAGCCGGGCCTGGCCTTGGTCCCGACAAGGGGAGACTGAGGCAGGGGGCTGCTCCGGGCGGGCCCAGCAGGTGGGGGGTTCCCGCTCCCCCCGGTCCAATTACTGGTCGTCCTGTCACCGGGCAGGAGTCCTGAGCCCCTCAGGGTGGGGGGCAGCCCTGTTCTCCCCCCAGCCGGGTGGGGAAGGGCGGCTCAGCTGTGTCCTGATGGATGACGTCCTGCGGTCTGAGCCGAGGGCCAGGTTCCCAGCTGCCTGCTGCGTGAGGGAGGGTCCCACGGGTCCTGCCATGACTCCGACAGGCGGTCTTGTCAGCCCCCCACAGGGCTGGCTCCCGGCAGGTGGCAGGAGCCCTTTGGGCTCCTGTTTGCGGCTGCAGCACCTGCTGGTGCACAGAATGAGAAGGCTGGTGAGCCCGAGGGGTGGTGGGGACGTCACAGTGCGGGGGACGGTGCAGGGAGAGTGTAAGGGGGCAGTGAGGGGTCAGTGAGCAGCATGGTGACCGTGTGGGGACGGAGCAGGGACATGCACTGGGGCATGCGTGTGCATGTATGCAGGAGTGTGTGCACAGAGATGTATAGGCACACACACGAGTGTGCACACGTGTGTATATGTGTGTGTATGCGGTGTGCATGGACGTGCACTCACAACACCTGTGTGCATGCACGGTGCGCACAAACCCGTGGCTGTGAATGTACATGCCAGCGTGCACACGTACAAGTGTGTGTGCGTGTACGCAGACGAGGAGCTGGAAGGGACAGTTGCTCCTCCCCAGGGCCGACCCCAGTTCCAAGCCTGTCTCTTTTTAAAGATTTATTTTTACTTTTGACAGAGAGAGAAACAGAGACAGAGAGAAGGGGCAGGGCCCAGAGCAGTCTCCATAGCTGACAGCATTAGTTTCCCATATAGTCTCACGCCACAGGTGGGCACAGGGCTGCGCAGGGCAGGAACTGGGCCGGGAGCCTCCCACATAGGTCCCGGCAAGAACTGAACTGGGGGCACACCCCAGCTCAGCATGTGGGTCCGCATGGGCCGGAGCCGGGATTCAATCCTTGGGCTCTGGGGCTGCAAAGCAAGCACTTAACCCGCTGAGCCATCCCAGCTTTCCCACTTTTTTAAAAAAGATTTATTTTTATTGCTTTTGAGAGAGAGAGAGAGAGAGATACAGAGACAGAGAGAAGGGGGAGGGCCCAGAACAGTCTCCGTAGTTGCATATGGTTGTTTTTTCCACATAGTTTCATTCCACAGGTGGGCGCGGGGCTGCACAGGGCAGGAACTGGGCCGGGGTCTCGCCCCGGTGAGAACTGAACTGGGGGCACTCCCCAGCTCAGCATATGGGTCCACACGGGCCGGGGCCGGGATTCGATCCTCGGTCCCTGGGGCTGCAAAGTGAGCGCTTAACCCACTGAGCCGTCCCGGCTTCCCCCTGTCTCTTTTTAAAGATTTTATTTTTTATAGCAGGTTTAGGTTCTCAGCAAAATTGAGGGGAAGGTCCAAGGGTTCCCATTGGCCCCCCACCCCTGTTATCAACATGTCCTTCAGAAGGGTACAGGCTTTTTTAAAGATTAATTTTATTGCTTAAGAGAATGTGAGAGAGAGAGAGACAGAGAGAGAGGGGTGGGGGGAGGGCCCAGAATGTCTCCACAGCTGTACGTTATTAGCTGTGACCCGGTTCCATTTCACGGGTGGATGGGGGTGGGAACCAAACTGGGGGCCTCCGCATGGGAGGCAGAACCCTCACGGCCATCCCGCAGTTACCTGTTGAGCTGCAGTTCAGCACATGGGTTTGCACACGCCGAGGCCGGGAATCAAACCCTTGACCTCGTGGTTGCAAGGCAAGCGCTCCACCTGCTGAGCTGCCTGCTGACTCTCTCTGCTTTTCACCTGCTCCACGGCCTGGAGAAGCCACTTGGGCCCTTTGAGCCTGAGTGTCCTCTTGCATCGAGTGGAGATCAAAATAGCACTTTTTGGAATCTTAAATGAGAGAAGATCCATGTGGAGAGCTTGCCACAGGTATCTGCCATCATCAGTGCCATGGCTGCTGCGATTCGGTCGTCATCAGGGCCTGTGTGCTGACTCTTAATCCCTCTTCAAGAGGCAGAACCAGACCTCAGATTCCCTCGTGGCTGCATTGTCATGGGACAGTGTCATGTCTGGTGCTGCTGCCGCCATCACCGTCAACACTTCAAACCACGGTCACAACTGTTCATGCATTCGGCAAACGTTTGCTAAGCACCCCGAGCTTCCCGAGCGCTGGCCCGGGTTCCTGCCACCATGTCCCGTGTCCATCTGGACAGAGTGCAGCTGGGGGGCCTTCGTCTCTGCAGCCCGGGAGACCTCTGGCCGTTGCTGGGACAGCACTTGGCCTGTGAGGGGTGTTGGGGGCGCTTTGGACGGGGGAGGACCGGCTCCTTCTCTTACAATTCCTGCCCCTTGGCTCGCACCCAGCTTCCCAGAGCAGACCACTCTAGGTTTGGGACCCTGTCGTGTGTGCCAGATACATGGAGGGCTTGTCTAGATGTTTGCCCCCCGGGCTCCATGCCTGTGGTCCAGGCCCAGGAGCTGCCTTGTAACCAGGTCTCAGAGCGGGTGCCCCTGGCCTTTGCTGCCAGGCCCAGCCAGGGCGGCCAAGTAACGCCTGCCGTGTCCCCGTCCTCTCGGCAGACACACCAAGATGAAGACAGCGACCAACATCTACATCTTCAACTTGGCCTTGGCCGACACCTTGGTGCTGCTGACGCTGCCCTTCCAGGGCACCGACGTGCTCCTGGGCTTCTGGCCATTTGGGAACGCCCTGTGCAAGACGGTCATCGCCATCGACTACTACAACATGTTCACCAGCACCTTCACGCTGACAGCCATGAGCGTGGACCGCTACGTAGCCATCTGCCACCCCATCCGCGCCCTGGACGTCCGCACGTCCAGCAAGGCCCAGGCTGTCAACGTGGCCATCTGGGCCCTGGCCTCTGTCGTCGGCATTCCTGTGGCCATCATGGGCTCCGCCCAGGTGGAGGACGAAGGTCAGCGGGGCGGCCCCTGCTCCCCAGTGCCGGCCCCTGGCTGAGGCCGACCTCTTCCAGCCCCAGCCCTGACCCCGCCCACCCACGCTGACTCCTCCCCCGCCTGACCCCGCCCCACGCTGACCCCGCCCCACACTGACTCCTCC
>PVKE010048729.1:0-11485 GCA_004027555.1 Craseonycteris thonglongyai | reverse complement strand
CCTCAGCATCTTTTTTTGACAGAGAGATACAAAGACAGAGAAAACAACTGAGGGAACTCCCCAGCTCAGCACATGGGTCCTCAGGGGCGGGGCCGGGATTCGATCCCCGGCCCCCAGCGCTGCAAAGTGAGCACTCAACCCACTGAGCCATCTCGGCTTCCCCATCCTCAGCATCTTAACAGTTAAGTCCCACCTCTCCTGACACCTAGCTCTCTGGTAGCCCCTAAAGCCCCTCCCCTCACATACACTTTATCCATTTCCTCGAAATTATTTTTTATTTTATTGTTTTTGACAGAGACAGAGAGAAGGGGGTGGGCCCAGAGCAGTCTCCATAGTTGTACATCATCAGTTTTCCACATGGTTTCATTCCACACGGGTAGGCAGGGGCCGCACAGGGCAGGAACAGGGCTGGGAGCCTCCCGCACGGGAGGCACGCCTCCTGGAACCAGAGGCCGAATCAAGGGATGGGAACCGAACTGGGGGCCTCCTGCATGGGAAGCACACCCAGTTCAGCATATGGGTCCACATGGGCCGGGGCCAGGATTCAATCCTCAGTCTCCGGTGCTGCAAAGGTAGTGCTTAACCCGTTGAGCCATCCCAGCTTCCCCTCTCTAAATTATTCTCACTTTAACCAATTTGAGTGACAACCCAGTTCTTACAGCCCCCTTCTCCTAAGCCCTGCCTAGTTCTCACCTACCAGCCCAATAAGCCTCACCCGTCAGTCTCAGCCCCGCCTCCTGCTGCCTTACCTCTGGCCCTCTTGGCCACACCCATTAACTACCTAATTCCTACCAAGTTGTCAGTTCTGCCCACAACTCTCAGCTGTTTTTCCTTTCAAACAGAGTCAAGACAAAGAGATGGGGCAAAGTGGTGGCTACAGAATTTCCAAGAATCTGGCTGGAAGAGAGAAGAGGGACCTAGAGTCACATTTGCAGACAATTTGGGTCTGTTGGGGATAGGAGAGGAGACAAAGACTCCCCCTAAACCATTCTTTAGCATGGGGTCCTCCCAAATTACATGCACTCTCATGGGAGGGGGGTGGGGAGGGGAGCCGCTGAAGGACATTTGAAAGGAGAAGAGGAGGGGCCAGTACTGGTACCATCACTGAACACACACACAAGAAGCCAGAAGGCAGAGATTTATTTCCACAGCCCCTGCCTCAAAGTGCCTGTTAGTCCAGGGGAGAGTGGCAGAAGGTAACAGGGTCCAAAAGTTTAGGTGCTCACCCACAATGCCCCCCCACAACTGGAAGTCGAGCAGATATGAGGGTGTCCCAGACTTCCTGCTCAGGCGGAGCACCAGCTGAACCCCCAGCTCTAAATCTAGCTGCAGGAGTAGCAAGGGGTGTGGGTCAGGCCAGCTCTTTCCCTTCCCGCTCCTCCTCCTTGTCCTCCTCCTCAGCCCCTGCGGTGGCTGGGATGCCCTCGTCATCCCATAGTGGCTCAGGTCCTGGGTCTGGGGGACACACAGGGGCCTCCATGGCCTCCGGGTGCTTGCGTTTGGCATGGCGCCGTAGTGTGTTGGACTCCGTGAAGCGCAGCCTGCAGATGGGACACTGGTAGGGGCGTTCCCCAGAGTGGACACGGTGGTGGTGAGCCAGCTCTCCCGCCTCTCGGAAGCGGCGAGGGCAGAGTGGGCAGCGGAAGGGCCGCAGACCAGCATGGATGTTGCAGTGCCGCCGTAGGTGGCTGGACCGCTTGAAGGTCTTGCCGCAGTCCTTGCACTCATGTGGCTTCAGCTCAGAGTGTGAGATGCTATGGCGCTCCAGGTCCGAGAGGTAGGGGAAAGCCCGCAGGCACACCGGACAGAAGTGCGGGGCCTTCCTAGGGGTGGAGCCCTCAGGCCTGCCTGCTGCTGACCCTTCAGAGACTGTATAGGGCACACCCTGATCATCGATCAGCAGGAGGTCACTGCCATCACCGCTGCCCATGGGGACTGTCACCTGCTCCGCCAGCAGGGTTTCCTGCCCTGACTTGGGGTGTCGGCCCCGCTTTTGAGGGAGGCAGGTCTTGCGTGTCCGATTGGAGGAGGTGGCCCCCCCGGGACGTCGACTTCGGCGGCCCCGGGGAACAGAAGGAGGTAAGACCAGAGGTTTCTCTTCCTCCCCAGGCAAAGGCGAAGGCAATGGGTCTGGGCTGGGTCTGTCCATTGAGCAGTGGGGGGCTTGGGTCTGGACACTGAAGCCGGGCTAAGAGAGAGGGGGCAGCCGTCAGAGCAGGGAGGGTCTGGAGCACCTCTTGTCCCCCAACACCTCACCCATCCCTCTGAGTCTCTCAACCTGGGCAGGGCTGACATTCCCCTGGATACACAATTATAGCCATGCTGGTAGGTAAAAGAGCAAGATAATTCTGTGCCAGCTGGTAAATAGGCACTGCCCTGAGTCTTAGTCCAACTAAGGGTACAGGCCAGTATTGCGATCCTCAAAACAGAGAGCCTGTAAAACCCTAGCCATGGAGGCCTCAGAAATGTTTTTGTCTCCCCTCCTAATTGTAAGAGTGGGAGGGCTAGGGGACTCAGGACCTGAAGAAAAAAAGGACTGGTCTGAGGTGGTATTTGGCTCTGAGTAGTGGATGAGGACATATTATGGTGCTGTTAAGGGTCTGGGCTTCAAAGTCAAAAACATACTGGGTTTGATTCCTGAGTATGTCACTAGACAAGGTGCTCACTTCTGTGAGCCTCAGTTAAGCCTTCTGCAAAATAGGATCAGTTTCACCTACTTACACAGGCATGCCATGAAGATGATAAAGTGCTCAGCACACAGAAGTGCTTAGGAGACACTAGATCTCTAAGGACACAATTACGCTCATTTTGCAAATGGTTAAACCGAGGCACAAGAAAGCCATGTCAGTTGCCAAAGCTCCCTCTGCCAGGAGGTGGCATGGCCAAGATTCGAACAAGATCTCATGTGGACCCAATAGCCCAGGGAATGAGAAGAGACTCAAGGGGGCAAAGGGACACCATGGGTTTGACTCCAGCTCTGGGAAATGGATATACCAGGGTTGTCCGTTGGCACACAGTAAGCACTCAGTAAACTACCACCACCCCCACTACCATCATCAGAGCTGGGGACCAGGGTCTGGGGTGTCACAAAAAGGGAGGAGGAACGCGCAGGTACAGAGAGGGGCTATAGCTGCCACTGTGACCCCTTGGAACAGCACACAGACTGAGGTCCAGAGGGTAGCAACCGCCTTTCCAGATCGTATGGTCCACTAGGGTACGGGGGCCTGGACTTCAACCGTGGACTTCAGTGATGCCCCCTACCACCGCCCTCCTCCCGTCACCGTGTAGGAGCGCGTCTGCCGGCCCCCGAGCGCGCAGGGCGGGCCCTGCGGGGGAAGCGGCCAATGAGCTGCGCCGGGCCGCGGACGACGAAGGCCTCCAGGAAGGGGGTCTGCGCGCGCGCGCCCGGGCCGACTCCGCGGGGCGCGAGGTCGGCGCGTGCGGGAGCAGGAGCAGGTGTTGGGGGTGCGCTCCGGGAACGCGCGGCCCCGAGCCGCCCCTCCCTCCGCTCCCCACCCCCCCCCCCGGGCCCCCCGCCTCTCGGGTACCTCATTTGCATGTCGCCAGGGCTCGCGAGTGTGCGCGCGCGGGGGGCGACGGGGCCGGAGCGTGAAGGGGCGGGGGTGAGGGGGCCTGCCCCTAGGCGGCGCGCGCGCGCGCGCGCGCGCGATGGCCCCACCCCTCGGAGCGGACGCCGGCGGCCCCGCCCCTGGCCCCCCTGCGTCGTCCAGCGCCCGTAGGGAACAAAGGGACGCGCTAGGGCCCAAGGGCCAGTCACGCCCACGCTTGCGCACCTAGTGCCCTCGCCGACCTCGAGCGGTAAATAACCTTCCAATACATCCCTAACAACGTAGAAATGTTTTTCCTCCCACAAAGTACCCAGCCAGTGACCCAATCAAATACAGGTACCGAAAGGATGAGGAGTGGGAAAATGGCTGCTCCTTCCCATAATTAACATGGCGTCTGACAAGCTTCGAAGCCCCCTGTAGGGCTGAGGACAAGATGGAGCCTGCTTTCCTATCTATGGTAGTCGGAATTGCGGTTTCTTTTCTCCTGATGCAACTCTATATCTTATCCAGGAGGAGCCTGAAGCTGCGAAAATGAACTCGAATCTGCTCTCATCTGCGCTGTCACCCGCTAGCGTGAACACGGCGGGGAAGAGGAGCGTTGAGCTTGTCGCCCTTAGTCTGCACTGTGCCTGCCGGTTCAACCTTTCAAGCCCCGCCCCGCTTTCTGCCCTCACCCAAGATGGCGCGGACCTGGCGTCTCTAACTGCCAGTACTGGGAAAGGGACGAGAAAGGGAGAAGGGCGTGAGGGAGAAGGGAGGAGGCGAGAAGGAGGGAGAAAGGGCGTGCGGGGGAGAGGAGCCGAGGCGGAAGTCGAGGGGCCCCCGGGGTGGAAGTGACGCTGCCCCCGCTGCCCAAAATGTCGGCGCCCAGAGGGAGGTGTAAGTAATTAAAGAGGAAAGCCGACTGACTTTCCCGGCCTCCCGGGGCCGCCCCAGGGCTCGAGAACCCCCGGGCCGTTCGAGCGAGGTGGACTCGCCCGTCCTCGGGTCCCGCCTGACTTGCCCCCGCCCCGGGCGTTCGGGGCCGTACCTTTTGGGGACGGGGGGAGGGGCACAAAAGGCCGGCGCTTAGGGCTTGGGTCCTCCAGCGGACGGGGTGGGGGGAGCGGCCCCTCAGGCGATTGGGGGGGAGGAGGCGGAGCTTAGCAGCTAGGGCGGAGCAGTGAGTGGGAGGAGCCTTTGGTGGGTGTGGCTTAGAGTGGAAATGGGCGGGGCAGCAGGACTGGATGGAAGTGGGAGGAGCTTGTGTAAAGGGGCGTGGCTCTGTGAGAATGGTAGGAGGGCTTTAAGTTGAAGGCTCCTTAGTTGGGGCTCAGTGGGGAAACCCGGCTCTGAAAATGGTAGGAGTTTAGAGCGGGAGGGGTGGGGTTTGTTCAGGGGTGTGGCTTAGAGATAATGATGGGTGCAGTGAGAAGATGGGTTTTGGCTTATAATTTGGGGAGTCTTAGTGTAACTATGAAGTCCTTATAATGCAGTGAAATCACTTAGAGTGTCTGGGGCAGGACTCAGAAGGTCTGAGAAAGTGAGAGGGGTTGGGTGGAGGGGGTCTTGGAAAGGATGGGGCTTCATGGCTGGGTTTAAGGAAAAACAGTGGGGTTTTGGAGGCGGATCTTAGTGGAGAAGAGACGGTGGGATTTAAAGAGGACACTTGGGGGTACTTAGAGGACAGTAGTAATCCAAATAGCCTACCTATTGAGTCTTTGCTGTGTGCCAGCCTAAGAAAGCAGACAGCCCGCATGTCCACAATTTTGATTAATCCTCACCACCACTCCACAAGGTAGATCCTTCTATTACCTGTATTTTGCAGGTAAAAGTTTCAGTTGGTTTTATACAAGGTTCCGGAGCTTTCATCTTCAAAGAAGAGTGGAAGGAGCTTAGAGGAGAGTGGGAAGGGGCTTGTCAAGGAATACTAGAGGCTCTGGGAACAGTGTGAATGACTGTAAGGAATGCGGGGTGGGGATTAACCACAGTGGGCGAGGCTTAGAGAGGAATTGTAGTCTGTTTGCAAAGAGGGGGTGATGCTTAGAAACTAAGGTAGAAGCTACTTAACAGTGATTAGGAAGATTGGCAGACGAATGAGAGAAGGGTTTGTAAGAGGGTGGGAGGAGCTTTAAATAGTGGGTGTGGTCTTGGTGGATGTGGTTTACAGGGCAGTGGTATGGGCTCCCAGGGGACAGGTAGGCTGGTCTCTTGAGTCCCAGGAGCCTGATGGGGAGGGGCTGATGGAGAGGTGACTCCTTCACCTGCCCTCCATGTCTCCCACTACTCCAGAGAGCCCCCACCCGCCACTACCCTCAAGTCACGCCACAATGGATGATGCCCCGCTGCCAGCAACTCTGGTCCCAGTCCCGGCCCCGGCCCCAACCCCAGCACCACCCGCTGCCACCCCCCGCGTCCCGTTTCACTGCAGTGAGTGTGGCAAGAGCTTCCGCTACCGCTCCGACCTGCGGCGCCACTTCGCCCGGCACACTGCGCTCAAGCCCCACGCGTGTCCCCGCTGCGGCAAGGGCTTCAAGCACAGCTTCAACCTGGCCAACCACCTGCGCTCGCACACAGGCGAGCGGCCCTACCGCTGTTCAGCTTGTCCCAAGGGGTTCCGAGACTCCACCGGCCTGCTGCACCACCAGGTGAGTCCCGCAGGCAGGCCCTGCTGCCTCCTGGGGCTGGACACACCCTTGGAGCAATTGCCCCACTCTGGGCAACAGGCCCAAGGCCCACTCACCCACCCGCACCCCTTAGGAAATGTTTTCTCTCTCCCTTCCCAGCACTGTGACCTATCAAAACATGAAGGGTTTCCTGTTCATTCACCAGCTACCCTGCAAGGAAAACATTCATAGTGCTTTTTCTTCCACCTGTAGGCTCCTCCCTTCTCCCATTCCCCCTGTTCACACACTACACGAGCGTCTGCAGTTTTGTTTACCATTCTTCCACAATTTTAAAAAACAGATTAACCACAAGGTACTTAAATCCTATATTAAGCGAGCATCCAGTTTTTTTTCCTGCTCCCAACACTGTGGTCACCAAAGTGAAATTAATAAAGTCCAAGCTCTGAGAACTTAACATTCCATTGGAGGTGGTCAAGAGCAAGGTAGATGATCAACAAGAAAGCAAATACACTGTCAGGAATGTTCTGGAAAGGTTGAGGTGTTGGGAAGGAAATTAAAAAACAAGAAGCTAATATGCAGGAATAAAGAGGAGAGAGCTGTGGGCTACTAGACAAGGTGGGAAAGTATAGGGCAGGGTGATATTTGAGCTGAAATCTGAATTATGAGTAGGCATCTGCCGTGGGGAAAGCATTTCAGGCTGGGAGAACAGCAAATGCAAAGACCCTGATGTGGGAAGGAGCTTGAGATTTACAAGGAAAGGGTGGGAGACTGCGTGGTTGGGGTGGAGCAAGCCTGAGCAGAGCAGAAGATGAGGTAGATAAAGGGCAGGGCTCAGTCATATACACCTTCTCGGTTATTGTGAGGAGTAGGGATTTTATTCTATAGGCTAGACATGCTACAAGGAAAAACCAGACGTGTCACTGGTCTTCCACACTTGTTTCCTTCTTTCTGTCCCTATGGCATCTGCCTTGGTTCAGGACTTGGGTGTTGACCCCAATTTGCTAAGTGGTCTTCCTACCTCCTGTCTCCCCCTCTCATGTTTAGCCTCTGCATCCATAACAGAGTGACCAGGAACCCCACCCCACCCGGCTTTAAAAACCCCTGATCCTTGGGATGATGGGGAGCTTCTTAACGATGTGACATTCACAGCCTTCTAAGGTCTCACCCTGCCCACTAGTAGGTTATAGTTCAACTAAGCATTTAATGAATACCTATAACATAAAGACACAATGCTAGGTTCTTTGGGGGAAAGGGGAAGAGACAAAACAGACACAGTCTACCCCTTTCAAAGCCTCCCAGAGCCAAGAGTCTAGTGGAGGAGACATTAACTGAACAACCAGATTAATAAATGTCAAATTGCAATTGAGACACATGAGGACAGAGTAACCATATTCTGAGGCTAACGCAAAAGAGATCTGAAGTGATCCAGGTTGGGGATGGGGTCAGGGATGGTTTTCCTCAAATAATACTCCCACTTCCTACTTTGGATCTTTTCCCCTGATAGACATGACTAATCTAGCACTGCATTATTTCTCATCAAGCCTCACAGTCCTCCCCACAGCTCTCCAGGCAGAGGCCAATTAATAGGACTCTATACTCAGAACCTGTGTCCTAGTCCAGGACTCTTAAATAAACCACAAAGGCCAGTATCAGTAGAGACCTCTGTAAGGCACAGTCTTGCTCAGCCACCCCGCCACATTTCAAGTGCTTATCAACCACATGTAGCCATTTTGGGCAGTATAGATACAGAACATTCAATCACTGCAAAAAGTTCTGTTGGACAGTTCTGCTCAAGCATTTACCTGAAAGAGCCACTTCCCACCCTAGGCGATTACAAAGTCCCCTCTCCCTCTCTCCCCTGTATCCACTGGTGTAGAGGGCATCATTTAGTTGGACATGGGAAAGCTTGTCAGTAGTAATTCTAGTTTCCAGGAATTAATTATTTTGTGATGATTTTACCCTATCCTCATAATAATGCTGTGAGATGGCACATCTTATTGTGCCCACTTGGCAAAATAGATAAGCAGACTCCCAGAGATGCTGTTTCCTGTCTTAAATTTTCAGAGATGGAAGGCAGAGCTCAGATTTTAACCTAAGGCTGTCAGTGTTTAGAGCCTCAGTGCTTAGCCACTCTCCCAGGGGGTCCCAGTTTCCTAGGTGGGCTTGTTGGAAATGAGTTAGAGCCAGGAGGACAGGGAGGAAGAGTTTCCCAGCTTGTAGGAACAGCGTATTGCAAAGGTCGGGAGGCTAGAGGGACTAAGAGCATGACAGCGTGGCCCAAAGCAGAGATGGAGTGAGAGGACTAAAGCTAGATCGGGGCCTTGTAGACTTCTCAGTGAGCTTGGGCTGCCTCCCTTCTGGGAACCCAGAAACCTGCCCTGCAGGCCAGATCCTCAGTCTTGACGGTGTGCTTTCTCTCCCACCCTCCAGGTCGTCCACACTGGTGAGAAGCCCTACTGCTGCCTGGTCTGTGAGCTCCGGTTCTCCTCACGCTCCAGCTTGGGCCGCCACCTCAAGCGCCAGCACCGCGGGGTGCTCCCATCTCCGCTGCAGCCCGGCCAGGGCCTGCCCACCCTGAGTGCACCCTGCTCCGTCTGCTGCAATGTGGGGCCTTGCTCCGTGTGCGGGGGCACCGGAGCCGGCGGTGGAGAGGGCCCTGAGGGGGCTGGCGCCGGCCCTGGCAGCTGGGGGCTAGCGGAGGCGGCAGCTGCAGCCGCAGCCTCGCTACCCCCATTTGCGTGTGGCGCCTGTGCACGGCGCTTTGACCATGGCCGTGAGCTGGCAGCCCATTGGGCCGCACACACTGATGTGAAGCCCTTCAAGTGCCCACGCTGTGAGCGCGACTTCAATGCCCCCGCGCTGCTGGAGCGGCACAAGCTGACACACGACCTGCAGGGGCCAGGTGCACCCCCAGCGCAGGCCTGGGCCTCCGGGGCTGGCGCAAGGCCTGAGACCCCTGGCGAGGGTGGCGTCTCAGAGGCAGGTGATGCTGGGCCAGCCTGGGACGGTGGGCTGCTCCTGGGCCGCACTGGGGGTGGTGTGTCCAAGTTGGAGCGGCTGCTTCCTGGAGGTGGCAGGGAGGCCCCCGCGCCAGCAACCACGGTGGAGCCATCAGAAGACACCCTATACCAGTGCGACTGCGGGACCTTCTTCGCATCAGCCGCGGCCCTGGCTAGCCACCTGGATGCGCACTCGGGCCCAGCCACCTACGGTTGTGGCCACTGCGGGGCACTGTACGCAGCCCTGGGGGCCCTGGAAGAGCACCGGCGTGCCAGCCACGGCGAGGGCGATGGAGCAGAAGCTGCCATGGAAGTTGCTGAGGGCGAGCCTGTGACGGGGGAGCCCGCGGCTGGCTCCGCGCGCGGCAAGAAGATCTTTGGCTGTTCCGAGTGTGAGAAGCTGTTCCGCTCACCGCGTGATCTGGAGCGCCATGTGCTGGTGCACACAGGTGAGAAGCCGTTCCCATGCCTCGAGTGCGGCAAGTTCTTCCGCCACGAGTGCTACCTCAAGCGCCACCGGCTGCTGCACGGCACCGAAAGGCCCTTCCCCTGCCACATCTGCGGTAAGGGCTTCATCACGCTCAGCAACCTCTCCAGGCACCTGAAGCTGCACCGGGGCATGGACTGACCTGCGCCCCTCCACACAACACCCCGCCGGGGGCTGGACTCAGGGCCCAGCCCAGGGAACCATTCAAGTCCAGATATGGGCCCTGAGATATGGGGACCCTGGCTGGAGAGATGGGGCCATTAGAAGCCCACACAGGCCCCTGATCTGGGGGACAGCAAATAAACCAAGAGACTCCTCAGCTCAGGGATCCCAGGTCTATGGAGAGACTCCTGAGCTTGAGGACCCCCTGAAATCTGTGCTAGCCACTCCTGAATCAATGGGTCCCTAAGCTAGGGGACCTAGGAATTAGGGATGAGTCTCCAGAAGTACTTTTCATCTTGAGGGCCCTAATAAGACATGGGCACACCTTCCCCAAGGGAAGCCTGCCTTCTTCCTGAGAGCCATCATTCCTAGCAACCTGGATTTGGAGAATGGGGGAACCATGTCCTCAGATTTCCCTGGATCCACTTCAAGTGCTACCCACCATAGTCACTGGTGCCACCAGATAATGGAGATAGCCGGAATCTGCCTTTCCTGCCACTTCATTCCCTATGCTGAAAGAGGACCAGGGTAGATGCCCCCTGCCCTCAACGTACTCCCCAGTTAGGTCTCCCACTCCTACTGTGGAATGCACCATCCCTAATGATCTTCCCCACCCCCAAACACTAGAATAGGCTGTTTTGGAATCCCCCTGCCCAGTAGGATGGACTGATCCAGATACATACACCCTTGTCCACTGGAATGGGCTGGCCCAGGTTGTGGCCTGCACCCCACCCTCCTTAGAGTGAATATGGCAGACAGTACCCTTCCTCTTACATTGTCATTTCCCATCCTGTGAACTCACCTGAGTAGGAGGTGGTCGACACTGGGGTACCCCTCCTGCTCTGCTATAGCACCTGTTGGTCTTTCCATCTCTGTTAGTTTGTCTCTTCCTCCGAACCCCAAGAGGAAGTGGGCTTTGGCTATGGGGTTGACCCTGTGAGCCTTGACCTTACCTGCTCATCCCACTCCCCAATGTCTCCAGGACCCCAATAAACCTTGTCCTGTCGATCACTGCTGTCTCATTTTCTGATCCTGGCTACAGGAGGTGTGTGTGGTGGTGGGGAGTCCCCCTGACTTGTAACAGGCTCCTTAAATAGAGACAGAACCCTCATCTGTTTCTCTTGAGAAATTTGAAGTCCTTTAGGTAGTGCATGACCCTAAACATCAGAGATGGTTTAATTCTCATCTAAGTGGAAACCTGCCCCCTTAAACACAAGACCCACCTCCATGGACAGACATGCCCCCTAGAACAACACAGGCCCCTTGAAATCATCAATCCCACAGGACACACGCTTTAAAAACCAGACACTTTATAGACAAGTTGCTACTCCCTAGGCTCTGCCTCCCAGGCAACCAAATTTATACCTTTGAAGCTACCTCCTACCCCCAGATTAGGATCCACCCATCAGATTGTCGCCTAGGTGCCAGATTACATTCCTGTATGAGTGCCCATTCTATGCCAGGCATTGTAACCCCTCTGGGGGACCCAGTGGTGAACAAAATAACTCCTCATGGAGTTAATAGCCTACTATGTGGCCAGTGGGGTGTAGAAAAGAGAGAGTAATAAACTGCAATTTCAGAGGGTTGTGAGCACACTGCTGGAAATTAGGGTGTTAAGAAAGTGAGTGGGGAAAGCCGGGACGGCTCAGCGGGTTGAGCGCT
>PVKE010048728.1:0-11488 GCA_004027555.1 Craseonycteris thonglongyai | reverse complement strand
CTGGGCAGTAGGGTGACCTTGGGCCAAGAGTACAATGGCTTGGCCTGACATTGTGAGGTCATGTTCCACCAAGGGAGGGCCATGAGGATGACCATAACCATCCTGGGATGGGGCTGGAAGGCTGTCTGATGTCCACAACCTGGGTGTGTGGAGTACTCACTGCAAACAAGGCTCTGAGTTTGCACCTGGGCTATGCTCTGCCACGTATTTCTGTCACTTCTATAACCCTCATGGCTCAAGGGACATAACAGGGTTTGAAAGCTATGCAACTTGTCTTATGTCACATAGCTGGTGTATTATTTATCTAGCACTGTATGAGTGATCCCAAACTTAAAGGCATAAAACACATTTATTCATGGTTCCTGTGGGTCAGGAATTTGGGAGCAGCAGCTGGGGTTGGGTGAGTAGAAACCCAACTGTCCATGGTGGAATATGGTTATTAAATTAGAAAACATCTGTCTTAAATAATACTGGGCACACTTTATTGAAATAGACAGATCCATGTGTCCCCACATGAGACAGTCTCTACTTCGTGATGTTCAGCTAAAAAAATAGTAAATGACAAAGCAATGTCAAAAGTGCAATTTCAGTATATAAAAAACCAAGATACAATTGTGAGAAAAAGTGCAAGACCACGTTGGAGGACACCGCATCAAGCTGTTAAGGGTAAGTGAGCTGGGAGTTGGGCAAGGAAGAATGGTGCAGAGGGTTGAGGCTCAGCGGGGTTCTCATGCCAGAAGGTGCAGAGAGGTGGGGTCACACAGGTTTAGTGTAGTGGGGCCTGCAGAATGACCAGAGGGGTACCCTGCGCTCTGTGGACCTCACAGGTCCTGGGCTCCTGGCTGGGGTTAGGCCTATGAGCTAAGTCAGAAGCCTATGTGAGGTCCTACTGCTTTACCATGGAGCATCCTCTGCATGTGGATCTGTATTGACCCAGGCAGAGGCCCGCTTCATTTTGACTGTGTAGAGCCCACCCCTTAGTCCCTCCCACAGCACTGCATCCTGGACTTGTGGGTCTGGGTATACTGGACACTGGGCCACCCAGGCACAGTAGAGTGGGCCAGACAGAATTCGTTGTGAATGATCAAAGCCTGTTTGAGGGTGGCCACTGTCGAATGCTCTGCATGGTTGCTATCATCTGTCCCCCACTCCCAGGCTGGCTTCTCCCTCCTGTACCACCCAGAACCTCCCCGAGAATCAGCATCCAACCCCAAGTGCATCTTACCCCACGGTGTCCCTGGTATACTCAGAGCCTATGAGGCTCATTATGTTGATGTGGAGCCTGAGGCTTTGGAAGGGACTCCCACCTACCCAGCGCCAGGACTTGAACCCCTATAATCTTGGCACAGTCTAGGCACTAAGTGGAAGTCTCAGGAATCCCAGAGCTGTCAGGTGGCTCTGGCCCTCAACCTGGAGAGTTGTGATGCAGAAGCCAAGAGGCTCCAACCCATCCCTACACCAGAATCTGACCAACATTAGGCCCTCAAGTCATCTCGCTCATGCACATCACTGAACAACTCAGGGAGATGGTGGGAGCATGCCAGGTCACAGCCCTAGGGATCCTACCCCAGCTTCTCCATCTCAGTGCATCAGGTGCACACCCAGCATCATCACCCCCACCCTCCAGTCCACCCCTCCACACCCACCCCTCAGTAACTGAAAGGCACACTTAAAACGGAACCCTCAGGTTCTGAAACAATGTGGGCAGGCCAGTGCCAGGGCTACAGGAGGGGTAATTCCAGTTAGTATTTAATGGTTAGTTTCAGATGGGGTGATGAAAATGTTTGGGAGATGGTAGTGATGGTTGCACAATGTGAATGGACTTAATGTCACTGACCTGGTACGCTTAAAAATGGTTAAAAAATGGTGACTGTTAATTGTATTTTATCACAATTAAAAAAAAACAAAAGTCCCTCCAGCCACTGCCCCCACATCTCAAATAAAACCCAAACTCCCCCAACAGCTGCAGGGCCGTTTCCATCTTTCAATCCCAGTGGCCATTGGATCTGTTCCTCCAATACACTAAGCCTGTGTCACTGGCCTTTGTGGGACAGTTTCCTTTGCCTGAAGTGCTTTCTTCACAGACAGTGCCGGCTCCTGTTAACTGGTGTCACCTCGCTGGCTACCATCTCAACTAGCCCCTCCATGATTCTTCACCCAGAAAGACCTTGGGGACAGGTCTAATGGAGGCTCCTGGGATTGACCAGGCCAGGCAAAATGCCAGCCCTGGTGCTGACCAGCTCTGGGATTCAGTGCCTGTTTCCCCATCTAAGAAATATGGTAACAAACAGGACACACCTTTGGATTTTTTGCAGGCAAATGGAGTAAGTGGATACCCACAGATCAAAAGGATGATGCCTGGTACTAGGTGAGCAATGCTCATCTTCTAACCTATTGGCTGAGCTCATCTACCCACTCCCAGGGACCTGTGCCAGGGCCAAAGAGACTCACAAGGTGGGGGATCAGCTACAGGGCACAAGACACTGGTGACCATGAACTGCTCACCAGCACCAGGCAGGGTCACTCACAGCCATACAAACACTGGAGGGTTCATTGTACCCTCCTGGGAGTTAGGTCAGGAGACATGGCAGTTCAGAAAAGATGCTAGGGGGAAGCCGGGACGGCTCAGTGGGTTAAGAACTCACTTTGCAACCCTGAGGGCCAAGGATCAAATCCCGGCACCAGCTGGTGCGGACCCATATGCTGAACTGGGGAGAGCTCCCAGTTCAGTTCTCACGCCCAGTTCCTGCCCAGTGCAGCCCCGCACCCACCTGTGGAATGAAACTATGTGGAAAAACAAATGATGTGCAACTATGGAGACTGTTCTGGGTCCTCCCCCTTCTGTCTGTCTCTGTCTCTCTCTCTCTCTGTCAAAAACAATAAAAATAAGTATTTTTTATTATTTATTTATTTATTTATTTTTGACAGAGAGAGATACAGAGACAGAGACAGAGAGAGAACTGAACTGGGGGAGCTCCCAGTTCAGCATATGGGTCCGCACAGGTGGGGCCGGGATTTGATCCCTGGTCCCCGGCGCTGCAAAGTGAGCGCTTAGCCCACTGAGCCATCCTGGCTTCCCCAAAAATAAATCTTTTAAGAAAAGATGTTGGGAAAGCTGGGATGGCTCAGCGGGTTAAGCGCTCGCTTTGAAGCCCCGAGGACTGAGGATCGAATCCTGGCCCCGGCCCATGCGGACCCACATGCTGAACTGGGGTGTGCCCCCAGTTCAGTTCTTGCCGGGACCTATGTGGGAGGCTCCCGGCCCAGTTCCTGCCCTGTGCAGCCCTGTACCTGCCTGTGGAGTAAAAACTATATGGAAAACTAATGCTGTCAACTATGGAGACTGCTCTGGGCCCTCCCCCTTCTCTCTGTCTCTCTCTGTCTGTATCTCTCTGTCAAAAATCAATAAAATAAATCTTTAAAAAAAGAAAAAAAAGAAAAGATGTTAGGAGAAATGGAGCTTCAAAGATCCTGAGGACTCAGAGGTACGACAAGGGCTGGGTAGGTCAGACAGGCCAGGGAGCAGTGGCTGAGGACAGCTCAGGGGTTCTCCAACCAATGCCTCCTGTACTCAAAGCTGGGCAACCTGGGGTCCCCAGGCCAGGGTGGCTTACTCTGAAGGTCAGAGAGGAATGCCGGTGCTATGCCTAGGCTCTGCACAACTTAGGGGTGCAGAGAGCAAAACTATGGGACAACTACAGTCACCTGGCCTCCCAAACCTCTATAGTGCCCACCTGAGGCCCTTCCCTGCCCATCTCCTGTCTCCATGATCAATTTTCTCCTGTTTAAAATCCCAAGGCATACCCTTTCCCTCAGCCCCACAAAATTCTGAACTTGTCCACACTGTCTCTAAACCCCTTCCTGCCAGCTTGTGACTTCTAACCTACAGCCTGCAGCTTCCTCCCCTCCTGCCTTCCGTTTGTTCCCAAACAGCCTCAGACTCATCCTAATAGAAAGTGGCCCTACTGTCACCTCCACTGGACCCCACAAAGCCTTCCAAAGCCAGGCTGAGCTGGAGTCCAGCCACTCCCAACCTTAAGCTATAAACACCTCCCACCCCACCTGCGAAAGGGCCACTAGGGTTAATATGGTGGAAACAGCAAGAACCCGCTTTGAAGCAAAACTCAGAGACCAGGGTAGTCCCAGCAGGGAACACGGTTTATCCAACCCAGCTGCCTCCAGGGCCAAGACTGTCCACCCAGGGCAGAGCTCCCACTCGCTCCCCAGAGACCAGCTCCTTGACTGCCCAGCCCTGACAGTGTCCAGCTAGGGCTATGCATCTTCTCCAGATGTGGTCCTCAGGTCACTGCTTGGCCTCCTCTGCCTGCCACACCAACTCGCCCAAGATGTAAGTGGCCCGGACGTGGAGGGAGTCATCGAGCACCACGAAGTCTGAGTCAGAGGTGGGCTATGAGAAGGAGGCAGGGATGGGGCTGCCCCCGCCCCACCCTCACCCCCAACCCAAGGTTGGTGGGAAAACCAAAGCGTGGGATACAACTTGTGTAGGATGCCCTAACCCAGCACAGATTAACTGAGGCCCTGGAACCAAGACTCTTGGCAGTACTGGACAAGACACAAAAGTCCCAGTAGCCCCTTGCCTGTCTTTGTATCAGATGCCAGGAAGCCTGGCCTGATGGGAAAGGGGAGCCAAACTGAAGCTGGTGGCCAGGTAAGGCTGCCTGGGTGCAAGGAAGATCCCACCCGTGTGCCCACCCTGGCCCTGTCCCAGGCCCCCCAAGCACTCCCAAGTCTTCAGGTTGCCCGGCTGCCCCAGATTGGGCCCTGACCTGCATCAGCCCCAAAGTCCAGGGTCCCCTTGCATTTCTCCAGTCCCAGCAGCTGGGCGGGGTGCAGAGACGCAGCCTCCAGGGCCGACTCCACACTGCAGCCTGCTCAGGGGACACAGCTGGGTGACCATCCCCAAACCCCAGCTGGCTCTGCCAGCACCCTCTTCTCCCCACCCCACAGCCCAGAGCTCTAAGTCTTAGGTGTAGAGTAGGGACAGAGAGAACAGGTCCTAGGACTCTGTAGCAGACTAACAAGGCCCCACTCTCCCTCCAGAGCCACCCTTCCTGGCCATTCATCCATCCCAGCCCTGCAGGGACCCTTGTGGACACAAATGCCCATGAGCCACTCCTCTTCCTGAGTCCCAGGGAGAGCACCCGACAAGAAAGTAGTATCCAGGGCATCCTGGTACTCAGTGCTCCTGCTTTCCACCAAAAATTCGAATGCCCAAACCCAATTCTCTCTATCCCTTACATCATCTCGTAGGCCAAGCCATAGCCATCTTCTGCTTCTCAGCCTGTCTCCTTGAGACTCTAAATAGCATCTTGGACCCTGGTGCCTCCCAGTCCCCAGTTCAACACCCCAGGCCAGAGGTACTGCCAAGAGCCCAATGAGGCCTGGTCAACCACAGCCTCTGCCAGATGGCCCCACCACACACACACACATACACACACACACACACACACACACACACACAGCCTTACTGACCTGTAGCCTGAAGGAAATGCCGGACACAGACGTCCATCGGGGCTATGCTGCCACTTAGTGTCTTGGTGCCTTGAAAGCAGAGGGCAGGCTCTGGAGGGGCTAGGGTCTGCCAGGCATACTGGGTAGGGTGCAGAGGGCCCAGTGGGTTGGCAAGGGACACTCAGGTTCTTGCATCCACCAGAGATTGAGGGGCTCTGCTCACGTGGTCAGTCGGTGTGGACAGGGGTCACTTACCTGCCACATAGGCTGTCAGCCCATCTACCTCCACCTCCTGCTGCCCTAGCGTGTGACGGCCATTGCCCAAACCCAGGGCAGGGATAGCATCGGTGACCAGCACCAGCCCTGAGGGGCAGAAGGGAGAGGCCTTAGGACCAGCCATACCTGGTTCTCCTACCTGCCCCTGCCCTGCCCAGATGCTCACCCTGGGGATGGGCCCGATGGGCGATGCGCAAGGCGGCGGGGTTGGTGTGCGTGCCATCAGAGATCATCCCATAGAAGATGTGGCGGCCTGGGGGCATCCGGTCACTGGTAAGGAGCCCCACGATGCCTGGGTCACGGTGGTGGAACTAGGCAGGGCCAGGAGGGAGGCAGCTGAGCCCAGCAAGAGTCCCTGCACCCGCCCACCCAACAGCTGGGGCAGCACTCACAGGCAGCATGGCATTGAAGAGGTGGGTGATGAAGGTGGCCCCACTCTGCACAGCTTCCTCTGCAGCCTGCAGGTCAGCCACTGAGTGCCCTGCATGGGGACCCAGACTCAGATTCTGCTAGCAGCCCAAGACCCCCGGGTAGTCCCCACCCTCTCAGACACCCACCCTCTCAGGTGGGGACACACCCTCTCACCTAGGGACACACAGATGCCACGTGCTGTCAGCGCCTGGATCACCTCATGGCTGCGACCCAGCTCAGGGGCCAGTGTCACAATTCGGACGTTGTCCAAGGACCCATAGGTGGCCAGCACATCATGAAAGGCGTTGGCCTCAAAGGAGCGCAGGTGGGCCTCAGGGTGTGCACCCCGCTTTTCCCGGCTGATAAACGGACCTTCCAGGTGTACCCCTAGGTGAAGGGAAGAGAATGGCTCCAGCCTAGCCCCCCCCCCCATCCTGGTCCCTTTCTCTTGTGCACCCTCCCTTCCCATTGGGCATCTGGAGGGGAAGGGACTGCCAATGGGTCACGAAGGAACCTCCCAGGGTAGGGGCGGGCAGAGGGGTCAGCCACTCACCGAGGACCCCTGCCCCATGGGGACCACCACTCTTCACAGGGATCTGAGGAAGGACCTGGGGGGAACCAGCTGTTAAAGCCCTATCCCCCATGGACCAGCACCCAAAGGTCACAGCACAACCAAGGTCAGAACTCAGAGTTCGGAGATCAGCCCAGTGCCCACTGGCCTTCTGTCAGGTATTAGAAGATGGCTAAAGGCCCCTAACAATGGTTAGGGAAAGCAAGGAGTTCAAAACCATCAGGACACAGGGTCACAAGCACCAAGAAATGGCAGGCCCAAGAATGCAAGACTGGCCTGCCAGCAAGGACCAGGAGACAAGAAATCCCCAGGCAGGGGTCAGTTGCATAGGCACCAAGGTCAACTCCACTTGCCCCGACTCTGAAGGTGGGCCTAGCCCAGGAGCAGTTGGAACACAGTGAGGCATGTACCCAGAGGGCCTGGACCTAGACAGGGTGATGGGCCTGGCTTCCCTGAGGGCCAGAGCAGGAGGGCATGCAATCAGGCAGAGCCAGGGATGCAAGTGGGGCTCAGACACTGAGTGTGGCCATGCTGTGCCTGGTGCTAATTGTAGTTAGAAGGGTCACTTGTGTGTGATGTGCTCAGTTCAGCATATGGGTCCCCACGGGCCGGGGCCGGGGCCAGGATTCAATCCTTGGTCCCCGGGAATGCAAAGTGAGCGCTTAACCCACTGAGCCATCCCGGCTTCCCCTGAAGTTTATATTCTTTTTTTTTTTTTAAAGATTTATTTTTATTGTTTTTGACAGAGAGAGAAAGAGAGATACAGAGACAGAGAGAAGAGGGAGGGCTCAGAACAGTCTCCATAGTTGCGTATCATTGGTTTTTCCACATAGTTTCATTCCACAGGTGGGCGGGGCTGCACAGGGCAGGAACTGGGCCGGGGTCTCACCCTGGTAAGAACTGAACTGGGTGTACTCCCTAGCTCAGCATATGGGTCCGCATGGGCCGGGACTGGGATTCGATCCTTGATCCCCGGGGCTGCAAAGTGAGCATTTAACCCACTGAGTCATCCCAGCTTCCCCAAAGTTTATATTCTTAATGCTCCCGGAATGATGGGAGACTTAATGTTGCCAGTCAGGCCTATTCCCCCAGCCCAGGAGTAAAGGACTCTGGGATTTTGACCTAAGGGTATCCTCAGGAACCCAAGGCCCCCAGGCTCAGTACTCCTGGTGGATGGCGGGGACCTGCTCTCAACTGCATCAGACACCTAGGCCCATCAGCTTGGAAAAGCCTCTGAAAGGACACATAAAAAGCACAACTAATGACAAGACAGAGCTGGTCAAGGAGCAGAAACGCAAAGAGAGGAGGACATGTAAGAAAAGGTCTCGTACCCATGAAACAAGAATGGGATGTTAGAAATAAGGAACATTCCAGGGGAAAAGCAAGCCTTTCCACATTAAAAGTGCCAATAAATCAATAAATAGAGCGAGCTACTGTGAGATGGAGCTGGAGCTGCCACCCCAGAGGAACTGCCTTGTATGCCTTATATACCGCAAATCTTTAGAATGTTAACACAGGGCAAAAGAACCTTTTGGACTGGGCCTAAGCAACACTGTATCCCAAGGAAAATAAGAAAACAGTGATTATGACTACTGGACTGGTGATTATCCAATTAAAAATTAAAAACATTGTTTAGAATTAACATTGCTGTGCTATGTTATCTGTACCAACAGAAATGCCTTTCTTCTATTGATGTGATTGTTCCCCTTCCCTTTATCATATTTACTGACCATGTCTCTAAATTGAAACATTATTTGGACTTCTGTCAGAATCAATGTTTTTCGGAATAGCTATTCTTTGATCGCAAATAAATGCTTATTTACCTCTCACTTTAAAAGGACTTTTTATTTTTAGGTTAACAAATGTATGCACTAAAGCAAAAAACCCAAGAGAACTAAAAGATAAGCTAAGGAAATGTCCAGAAAACAGAATGAAAGAGGGAGAAAGGGAGAGAAAAAAATAAGAGAAGCTGTCCAGAAGGCCCAACAGAGGAATAATGACATCCAGAAGGAAGACACAAAGAAACGACAGAGAAAAACCATCAAAGAAATAACTCAAGAAAAGCAACAACAAAAAAACCCCAAAAAGTGAACTTCCAGATTGACAAGGCCTGCTAAAGGGCTAGCACAGTGAATGAACCCCTACCCTCCCAGTTCCCACGAGTGTCACCCTAAGACTTCAGAACCCAAGAACAAAAGGAAGATTCCACAAGCTTCCAGAGGGAAGAAACAGGTCACGTACAAAGGATCAGGGGTCAGATGGCTTCCAACTTCTTATCAGCAACCCTGGAAGTTGAAAGACAATATAGATGTGCATTTAAAATTCTAAAGAAGTGACTCCTCTCCTAGATTCAATCAAAATAAAGACATTTTTGCACCTTCAAGATTTCAAAACCTTTACCTCACACAACCCCTCGCTCCTAAAGCTACTGATGAGCTCCATGAAACAAAAGCATAAACCAGCAAAGAGGAAGACACAAGATACTGGACAGAGAAGTCTAGCAGAAAAAGGCCAGGGTACCCCAGGAGAGGGGAAAGGTATTCCCAGGATAGTTCACCAGCAGCTAGTTCCAGGACAGCAGGTCCCAAAGGCTTCCACTGGAAAATGGAACCCTTGGTGCATCTAAATATCCCAAAAGAGGAGTGACAACTGATAGAAGGCTGGAACTGAGTCAGCAGATTAAAACCAAAAAAAAAAACCAAAAAAAAACTAAGCAAACAGAGTATTAACTCCAAAGAAAATAGAGTTGGCAGGTAAGAAAATGTACGATGTACAAGTCCCCTTTATGCAGCTTTGATGACTATTCTAAACCAAAATTAAAAGAAACTATTTTGGACGATGCATGAATGATGTGAGGTGGACTTGTACATCTGTAAACTGTCTAATTGTTACCAACCAATGTAACCTCATCAAATTTAACAATAAATTAAAAAAAAAAAAAAGAAACTATTTTGGGATGATTGGGGGGGCCTGGAAGGGCATGAAAGAGGGTTCAAGGAGGGGCAAAAAGAGCCAATCATTATCTTTCCTAGTGGGAAGCAAATGCATGCTGCCCTAAACTGAAAAGTCAAGCAGGAGTACCAGCATATATGAGGGCAAATTCCAAAGGGACAACTGAGTTGAAAGTGATTGTCCCCCAGTGGGAACTGGTAGGGGCAAAGGGCTGCTGTTTTTCCTAACAAGCCATGTGATCTATATAAGTTCACTAAAGATTAAAAAAAAATTGACCAGCAAGTGTTGTTGAGGATATGGAGAAAAGGGAACCTTTGTGCACTGTTGGTAGGACTGCAAATTGGTACAGCCACTATGGAAAACAGTATGGAGGTTCCTCAAAAAATTAAAAATGGAAGTACCGTATGATCCAGCAATTCCACTCCTGGGTATTTAGCCAAAGAAATCCAAAACACTAATTAGAAACACTATTCACAACAGCCAAAACATGGAAACAACCTAAATGTTCATCAATAGACTATTAGATAAAGAAATCGTTGTACATTTACACAATTGTATTACTCAGCCATAAAAAAGAATGAACATCCATTGCAACAACATGGATGAAACTAGAAGTTATCATGCTAAGTGAGATAAGTCAGACTGAGAAAGATAAATATCATATGATCTCACTTATATGTGAAATCTAAATAATAGAATGAACAAGCAAAACAAAAAAAAAAAAGATAAGACCTCAGTTTCAGCTTTTCCAGAAGACAGTTTTAAGAGGGAAAGTGAGAGAGAGAGCACTAAGTAGAGAGAACAGAATAAAGGACAGTTTGGAGGTGAAGGGAATGAGGTTCCTTCAAGGCAGAAAAGCAGTGGGAAAGGTCAAAGTGTATAGGGTGTGTGGGGCCAGAGGACTTGCTGCTACCCTGAGAAGGTGACTAATCTTGGTTGGCTCAATAGAAATGGACCTGAAGCAGTGAACAATGCAAGCAGATCTTCCTCCTGGAGGGGTAGCAAAGAGCAAGGCTGGAGAAACACCCCCCAAAAAGAGCAGGTAGTCTCAATGGACCACACAACATGATGACAAAGGATGTGGGTAACTTCTGAAAAAGTGGCAATCCAGTTCTGCTCAGTGAGAATGGGCCCTGAGGAAATGTGGGGTAGATTTAGGGATAGGGTGGGGCAGGGGAGATAGCCAAGTAAGCAGTTCTATAGTTTCTAAGATGATACCTGTATTAATTTTTTCATATTAAAAGCCCTCCATGATTTCCATTGTAAATCAGTTTACTCCGCCTCCTAAGGCCTTCATCTTATAAGTATTTATGGAGGGTGATGAGTGCTGAGAAATAAATGTAAGATGTAAGTCCTCGTAGCCAGAAACACCTTCTCCTAAGGAAAAAGACCTTACAGTCTTTATCACAATGGGTGAAAGTGCTTGGGATCGACGGGGAGGCATGTGGGCCAGCTGGTACAGCCAACAAGGAAGGAAATGGCCTTCCAGGCAGATGGCTGGTGGGCAGGTCAACTGTCTGGACTGCTGAAATGTGCATAGGGAGAGAACAGAGGCTTGGCAGGTAGGGAAGGAGTGTTCAGGAAGGTGGTGTTTATTCTGCACATAAGGGAGGAGTGTGAGTGCTGTGCAGAGCCCTGTACCTTGGGAAGGCCACTCTTCAGAAAACTAGGATAGGGGAAGCCGGGATGGCTCAGTGGGTTAAGTGCTCACTTTGCAGTGCCGGGGACTGAGGATCGAATCCCGGCCCCGGTCCGTGCGGAACCAAGTGCTGAACTGGGGAGTTCCCCCAGTTCAGTTCTCTCTCT
>PVKE010048727.1:0-11510 GCA_004027555.1 Craseonycteris thonglongyai | reverse complement strand
TGGGTGGGGGGGGGGGAGGGGGCACCAGATATATGGGGTTGGAGGGGGACCTGATTCTGGGAGCTGGGCACATAATGCGATGCATGGGTGATGTGATGTGGAGTTGTCCATTGGGAAGCTGTCTGATTGTTACCAACCAATGTCACCCCATTAAATTTAACAATAAAATATAATAATATTTAAAAAAAAAAAATTAAAGAGATTCAAAATCCTACTAAACTTAATTTTTTTTTTTTAAGATTTATTTTACTGTTTTTTGCCAAACAGAGAGAAACAGAGATAGAGAGAAGGGCCCAGAGCAGTCCCCACAGTTAAACTTTGAACCGGGCTGGGGCCCTCCCATGCTGGAGGCCTGCCCCCTTGAGTCACATGCCAAAGGGGAGTTGGGGGGAAGAACCATACTGGGAGCCCCTCGCATGGGAAGCACACCCCAGTTCAGCACATGGGTCCACACAGACCAGGGACAGGATTCGATCCTCGGTCCCCAGGGCTGCAAAGTGAGAGCTCAACCCGCTGAGCCATCAGGCTTCCCCTTAAAAATTTTTAATGACTGATTTAACTTTTTTAGTCTACCACAGGAAGCAGAGTCAATCAACAATAAATCTAGCATTCTGTGGTCATTTCTCCTCCTGCTCCAAGATTGTTAGTCTTGCTCAGGAAGCATCAAGTTAATTAAGCTTTCTAGGAAACAATAAATTGCTTCAAGGTAGCACTAAGTAAAGATGCTAACCAGGTGGAATTGGGTAAAAACCACTACAAAGTAATTTCCCTATCTTCTATATGGAAAATGGCATATATGGGAAAGGCAACAACAACAAGTGCCTTTATGAAACAAGCAAATAATTGTCTACAAAACCCATCCCAATGTAGTGGTGAACACACGAGTCTAGGAACAGAGATGCCTAAGTTAGCTTCTGACTGCTACTCAGTAACTGCTAGGCTCTGGGAAGAGCACAAGGTCTGCAGCTCTAGATCAAGATGAGGTCTTAGAGCAAGCAGATCTCAGGGAGCACTTCAGCGAACCCTCATCCCTGAATGTCTACCACTCCCACATATCAAAGCAGGACTCCTCAGTGGACTGAGTCAAGGCAGTGCTAGATCTAGTGACATCTGTCCTAGTGAGATCTCATTGCCTCTCTGCCCCATCTGTTCTCACTTGCTCTGCAATGATGTCTTGGGTCTCCTACTCTTAGCTGACCATTTGAGGATCTGGCCACTACGTATATACCTAAATACCCAAGCAGTTGACAGTCAACAGTACTTACTTGAGCAACCACTCTGACCCAAATACTGCACCAGAGTAGGTATACTTGTATTTCTATACAACTAAAGATGACAAAAAATGTTTTTTTCTTTTTTCTTAAATAGATCTCAGGTACACAGAATTGGATTACTCTTAAAGTCTAAGCATATATGTTAAAAAAAAAAAAAAAAAGACATGAGCAGAAACTTAAAACAATAGGAAACCATTTGTTATTCTCATTATTTTACAAACTTTTCCTGGCACAGAGGACAATCTTTTAATTTCTTTCACCTTGGCTATGTAGGCTTTATGTTCATGGTGCTCATCTCCCAATTTCTACTCAGTCGTCCCTTTCCCCCTAGACTACTTGAATTATCCCTTGAGGCTCAATCCTAAGTATGGGGTTTGCTTTTTTTTCTATCTACCTACACTCCTACTGAGAACTTGCATGAGGTCCAGTTCTAATTACTGTCAAATGTACATCTTGAACCCCATGGAAGATTTACTAAATGTTAGTAAAGAACCACTTTGGGGGAAGCCAGATGGCTCAGCGGGTTAAGCACTCACTTCGCAGCCCCGAGGTCTGAGGATCAAGTCACGGCCCCAGCTCATGCAGACCCATATGCTGAACTGGGGTGTGCTTCCCATGTGGGAGGCCCTCGGCCTAGTTCCCGCCCTGTGTGGCCCCCGACCACCTGTATGGAACGAAACCATGTCAAAAACTGAAGACGTGCAGCTGTGAAAACTGCTCTGCGCCCTCCCCCCCTCTCTCTCTGTCTCTGTCAGAATAACAATAAAATAAAATTTTTTAAATTAAGAACCACTCTGGAAAAGAAGATAAGAATGTATAAAACCTTTACTCAACTGCAGGCTTAACCAATTTTAGGGGCCATAGAAATAATAAGAATTGCACATTTTCAGAAATAAAATTTAGTGCATTTCTCTTTTCTTTGTAGCTTTAAAGTCCACACAGTATTCCAATACAATCAGACATATACAAGCAAGAATAAGTAAAGCTTTCATTTTGTATGAGGATCAAGATCATGCTCTGAGTTACAAGCTGTAATGTGTTTTACCTGTTACATTTTAAAAATACAATGGGATTCAAGCTAGAACCTACACTATCCCTGCCACTAAGATTCACACATGTCTGGAGACCTAGGTTTGTTTAAGCATCTGTTTGCATGAAGGACTAAGGAACATTTGAGGAGAATACTTGCCCTTACTAAGGTGAGGCAGAAAAGCTTGACCCAACAAGCAACGCCTTAAATAGGAGTACCGGTAACCCGAACACAGAGTGGTGTAAATTACTTGGGCTGCTTCCAGAGCCCAGCCCCAAAGGCCCATCATGACAGAGACAGGTGCTACAATGGGACTAAAGAATGGTTTTCACTAAAAGCTCTGGAGCAATAAAATATGAAGAGCTCTGCTTTGATGCCCACGTAAGATATATTAACAAAAGAGAAAAGAAATGGGCACGTCAGTTGCCCCAGCATATCAGCAGCACACCTGGCAGAACAGCATGAGGCCAAGTAGGTAGTGGAATCATGGAGGTGTCTCCGATGTCTAGGGGAAGTAATGCTATACAATAGCAGAGGCAGCAAACATCACAAGAAGAAAAAGAGGTGCCATGTGACAGTGGCTTGAATGCACTAGTGAGCCCACATGAAATACCCTTTGGTGAATCCAAGAATAAAACTGGAAGAGAGGTATTCTGGGAGAAACAGAGGTCTTACATTAATAGGAAAGAATACAAGTCATGAAATTCTGATTATACTGATTATTAGTCATACTTTGTGCAAATCCATAGTATTTTCATGTGTGTCTATGTGTTAAATGTGATTATTTAGTTGATCATTAGCAGTTAAGTATCTACTATGTGTTTAGTCCTATGCTAAGAAACTGGGATGCACAGAAAAATACATAAGAGGGTGCTTATGCTCTTGCTAACATATGGAACAATTAGTGAATTCAATAGTGTATAATTAAGAGAAGAATTGTGTTGTACAGGCTATGATTGCTCTGGGAATTTCAAGATAAAAATAGATTTGAAGCATAGGATACAGTGTCAAAGATGGCAAGACTTGCATTGACCTTGAAAACTTAAGACCTTTTCTACCAGTTATAAAATTAATATAGGGTCATTATACAGAATTTAGAAAAGACATTTAAAAATAGAGAACATTTGAATTGCCCATAATATGTGAGTCATATCAAAAGCAAGAGAAAAGTTCTTATCTAGGAAAACAGTATTAGTGAATGCAGAGACACACATCATTTAATAGTGCACATAAATATTAATATTGGTGGATCCCAAACCATATTCCTTAGTAAAACTGGTGTGCTAGACTACACTGTACCTTCACTAAAATAAAATGTTAATTTCATTTTCTCATTTGCAATAGAAAAAAGTCAATGGAAAGAATTTTCTCATCTTTTAAGAGTTTTATTCACTTCGATTTCTTAAACTTTCACTATCTGAGATTATTTCCTTGCTAGCTATCAACAAAACTGTTCAACCAATGTGAAAAATATTAATTGAACAATTCCAACAGTGTTTACAAGAACACACGATCATGAATGTCACAAGCTCATGAATGTATATTTTAAAGTTTTTTTTTGTTGTGGCAGTCACTGCAAATTGCCTACTTAGAATCTAATCTCCCCTTCTTAGTAAGGAAACCACAATTTTGTTCACGGAAACAAGTACCCAACTAAAGAATCTGTATTTCCCTAACTCCCTCATTTTATGTCATAGTTCATATACAAACACTGTCCCTTCCGCCTTTATTCTTTCATTCTTTTTCCTGCTTGAAAAGTAAACCCGTGCCCCAGGTTACAGCAGCTATCTTATATGCATAAAGATGAAAGTTACAAACTAAAGGTGGTAGACCAAGCACACAAGAGACTCATTTCAGGTCAAAAGACACACACTGACTGAAAGTAAAGAAATGGGAAAAGATATCTCCTGAAAATGGAAACAAACAAACAAAAAATTAGGGTAGCAATACTTATATGACACAAAATAGATTTTAAAACAAAAGCTATAACAAGAGACAAAGAAGGGGGAAGCCGGGATGACTCAGTAGGTTAAGCGCTTACTTTGCAGCCCTGGGGACCAAGGATCGAATCCCGGCCCCGGCCCTGCGGATCCATATGCTGAATGGGGAGTGCCCCCAGTTCGGTTCTCACCAGGGTGAGACCCCGGCCCAGTTCCTGCCCTGTGCAGCCCCGCGCCCACCTGTGGAATGAAACTATGTGGAAAAACCAATGATGTACAACTATGGAGACTGTTCTGGGCCCTCCCCTTTCTCTCTGTCTCTGTCACTGTATCTCTCTCTCTCTCTCTCTCTCTCTCTCTCTCTCTCTCTCTCTCTCTCTCTCTCTCTCTCTCTCTCTCTCTCTCTCTCTCTCTCTCTCTCTCTCTCTCTCTGTCAAAAACAATAAAAATAAATCTTTAAAGAGACAAAGAAGGACCCAATAATCCCATTTCTGAATATTTATCTGAAGAAACCAAAATGGTACTTCGAGGGGACATGTGCATCCATATGTTCACTGCAGCATTATTTACAATAGCCAAGCTATAGAAGCAATCTAAGTGCCCCGTATGAATAAAGAGGAAGTGGTACATATATGCAATGGAATATTACTCAGTCATAAAAAAGAATGAAATCTTGCCATCTGCAACAACATGAATGGGCCTAGTGGCTATTGTGCTAAGTGAAATAAGTCAGACAGAGAAAGACAAAATACCATATGATTTCACTTATATGTGGAATCTAAAATACAAACTAAATGAGCAAACAAAACAAATTCACAGATATAAAGAATATTTTGATAGTTGACAGACATGAAGGAGTTTGGGGGGATGGGTAAAAAGGGGAAGAGATTAAGAAGTAAAAATTGGTAGCTACAAAACAGTCATGGGGGTGTAAAGCAGAGGGAATATAGTCAATAATATTGTAATAACCATTTATGGTGTAAGGTGCGTACTAGATTTATCGGGGTGATTAACTTTGTAAGTTTTCTAAATGTCTAATTATTATGTTGTACACCTGAAACTAATATAATACTGTATGTCAACTCTAATTAAAAAATTATTAAAAGATAAATAAGTAAATTAAAAAGATAGTAGAGCCAAAAGACAGGAGTAAATTAAAAAGATAGTAGAGCCAAAAGACAGGAGCAAGAATGTGAAAAGAGAGAATTATGGAATCACCACACCTACCCTGGATTTTATCCCTCTAGAATTTCAGTTTTAATAAACAAACATACAAATAAAGCCCTTTTAAGGGCTTTTATTACCTTTTAAGCCACTATTAGTCAGATTACTGATATATATAATTAAACACAATCCTGATATAATCATTGTACGTAAATTTAACAGAGATTTAAGTATTTCTGAGCAATAATTTTGTGCTCCATCACAGTCCACAGGATAAATTAATTTCTCAGGAGCATCATGACTTCCTGGAGCTCTGACTCCTCACAAATTTGAGAACTACCACCTTAGCTCAAACTCAGAGCAGAAGAAATTCTATTTTGGGATCATCTTCTGAATGTTATTTCTTTTCAAGTATTCTGTACAGTATGAGGGTACTCTACTACCTGTCAATGATGATGAAGATTACACACCTGCCTTCCTGAGCCCAAGATGGAAATTCAGTAAAATAGATGAGCCATTACTGAGGCCCTCGTAAATCAATTTTCCAAATAGAAATATTTTACACAAAGAAGCACTCAGAAGAGTGGCTCAAATCAAAAATATTTTGCTCTAGTTGCAAATCTGCTCATTGCACAATTCTCTCAATGTAAAACTTGTCTCTGTTTCCATTAATATTTCAAAGCTGAGAAAAAATACACACCAAGGGAAGAAACCCTACTTACTATGAACCCGTCATGCCAAAATTCCCACTTTGGCAGCAGTAACTAGGTTCAGGCTGCAGTTCAAAATAAGACCCAACAGCCCTCCAAACTGATGAAACCTTGCCATTAAACAGAAGGTAGTTGTGAGGATCTTATGACTTTGCTAATACTTTTAGAGAGCCAAAAGCGAATATACTTTGCAAAATGTTAAGATAGAATTCAGGGCTTCTCAACCTTGGCACTATTGACATTTTGGGTTAGATAAGTCTTTGTTATAAAGGGCTATCCTGTGCACTGAAGGATGTTTAGCAACATCCCTGGCCTCTACCCACTAGATGCCAGTAGGACCATCCAAGACATAACAACCAAATATGACTTTAGACATTACCAAATGTCCCCTGGGAAGCAAATCACCCCCCTCCCCCCCATTGAGAACCACTATGGGGCTATTTAGTTCTCTAATACGATCACTATAAAGAAAATGAGTCAAATAAGCAGCGATCTCCAAGATCTCTCTGCACATTACCATGGCTATTTTTCATTTTATTATAACAGAGGGATCTAAATATATTTACCTCCAAGTTTATGTCAAGTTCTGGCTCAAAGTGGGTGCCCCTTCTTTATTACGCCTTAACCTCCAGCAATCCTGGCTTCCTCCTCATTCCTATCAAAACTCTTTTCTTCAGGTCAGTATGTCTTCTATTCTAAAGATCCCATAGCTTTTTTCTTATTCTTCCAACTCTTCTTGACCTTCCTATAGTAGTTGGTACACTTGGCCTCCCCTGCTAACCTAATGTGCTTGAGTATCCCCACAACTCTCTGACCAGTTCTCATTTACTCATTCTTTTTTTTCCTTCCACTGCCCAGTCTATGTCCACAAGCACTCTTAGAACTTACTTCCAACTTAACTCTCCAGATTAACCAAAGTGTGCTATTCTCTGTAAAACACACCAACCAATGTCCATGGCACAGTGAATCCTCAAAGCTACTCTGGTCTCTAGGAGTCTTATGCATTTAAGTTCCAACCAAGGGTGTTGCTCTTGTGCTTCAAGAGTCAGTTATGGATGTTATTCAGCCTGTGTATGCCAACTGCATTTGTTATTATAGGTATGTGGTTTCAACATTTCATAAAGCTGAAAAATACATTGTTTCTATGAAAACAAAATTGAATATTATAAAAAGACTAAAGAAAGGCAAGTTGCTTTTAAAATTTTTGTTGCATTAGGTAGGATAAAAATCTAGAATTCTGTATCCACAAGTCTTTCAGTTCCTTTTTAAAGAGATTAGAATGAGAATTTGTGACCATGTATTAGAAATACACTTATGAATCATTTTTGTGACTCCCATTTAAACTTTCTTGATTAACCAACAAACTAGCAGAATCTTAAGGCACCAAAACAAGAGGACTCCTACTATATATAAAAATGTCTGGGGAAAGCCGGGATGACTCAGCAGGTTAAGCACTCACTTTGAAGCCCTGAGGACCAAGGATCAAATCCCAGCTCTGGCCCAGGCGGACCCACATGCTGAACTGGGGTGTGCTTCCCAAATGCGGTGAGGCCCCCAGTTCAGTTAAAAAAAAAAAAAAATGTTTGCCCTCACCATCCCATTGCATCATCCTGTCTTATGTCTTCTCTCTCAGCAATCTTATCCACTCCTACCACTTTAAGCCTTCCAACCTGGTTTTCTCCAACCTTATTAAAGTCATCTCATCTGCTTTTTGTCAGAGTTATTTCCAGTCTTCAAAGTACTGCTCGGGAAAGTCCTATAATAATTAATGCTCTCTGGCACTTACCAACGTGTGAAAATCTTTAGTTCATCTCTATGACATGTTCAAACTTTTTACTTTGTTCTTAAGAATAATCCAATGTCAGTGGGTTTATGTTCATTGTCTAGAAGATGTTAATAGTATTTGGGAAAACCTTCCCTTTTTAAGAAAGCACACCAATTAAATCTAACAGGATCTCTGCTGAGTGGTTTCACTTCCAAAACAAGGCCAGCTTATTCTTGACTCTGCATCCAACTGTTTATGAGACAGTTCTACAATCTCTACACTAAAAACATATTTAAAATATTTAGACATTTAAAATATCCCATGCCAGAAAATAGTGTGTTACAGCCATAGAATATTATATACCTACTTAAAAGGTTGTATATATTTTATGTGGCAATATGGAAATATGGTGATGAATGTCAAGTCAAAAAGTAGAAGACAAAACTTACTAATAGTACATTCACTGTGATTGTGTATAAAATATAACATACAGGAAAATTCAGCCAAGACATTGCTAGTTACAATTGAGACTGTGTTTACATCACTTGAACAATGGATGATTTCTTCTATTCTTTATGGCTATATTTAATGGGGGAAAAACTCAACATGATTTCTAAAACAACCCCAAAGACAATTTGCTATATAATGGACAAAGCATTAGTTTGGGGGTCAACCAGGGCCAGGTTCACATGCTAGAAAAATGAGTATACAACAAAGATTCATTTCTTTTCTTTCCCCAGATTAACCTGAGGGGAGCCTTTAATGACATAATCACTGAAAATAAATTTCAGGGTAAAGTCAAATTCTCTTCAACTTGTTTAATAAGTTAGTAATCTATTATAAAGATATGAGGGGGGAAATAAACTGTACTCAATATTTCATGATATGAAATTAAAAGCAGTTTACATTAACATTAAAAAGCACTAACAGCAAAAATGACTAAAACTTCTCTAAAATATATTTAACAACAGAAGTTTCACATATGCCACACATTTTTCTGACTCCGGTATTTTTCATCCCATTCTACATACTACTGCCAAGCTAACCTTTATTAAACACCACTTTGATGATGTCAATCCTCCACCCCAACACCTACCATCATTCCCTGCTGCCTACTTCAGTTCTAAATGCCTCTGTGTCAGGACACTCAGCCAAGGTGATGGTAATAGCAATCTATACTACAGGATCAGAAAGAAAAAAAGACCTAGATCCCCAGCTGGGTATTAAAGGTACTCAGGGTCTTCTGGCCTTATGCAGTCTTAACCAATGGTCTTGAACTGAGATACTATCTCCCTTACTCCTACTTCTGACTAGCTTGGCAAACCTTGTTCCCATCTCACAGATCCATAAGCTAAATCTGTTATACCGCAGTTACTAGAAAGAATGATGAAGAATCTACACATTTCCTGACATGATACCCTAAGTTTTTTAAAGGCATTATTTTTCAAAAAAGTATCACATAATTTATTTTTTAATGTCTATTAAAAAATATAGGGAATGCCAGATGGCTCAGCAGGTTGAGCACTTATTTGCAGCCATGGGGTTTGAGGATCATATCCTAGCCCCAGCCTATGTGGACCCATATGCTGAACTGGGGTGTGCCCCCAGTTCAGCTCTCACTGGGGCGAGTTTCCCATGCAGAGGCTCCCAGCCCTGTTTCTCACTTGCGCAGCCCCATGCCCACCTCTGAAGTGAAACTATATCAAAAACTAATGATGCACAACTATGAAGACTGCTCTGGGCCCTCCCCCTTCTCTCTGTCTCTCTCTGGCTCTGGCTCTCTGGCTCTGTCAAAAAACAATAAATCTTAAAAAAAAAAAAGAAATTCACAGAACAGGTGGATTATTGGGGGAATTATCGGATAAGTAGGAGTACTAGCCCACCCAGATTGTGTGACTTATTATTACTATATGTGCCAAATTTCAGCCTACTTGCATCTGTGTTCTTTCAGATATTGAAAAAAAAAAAGCATGTCAAATGTGAAGAAAACCCCAAGTATGGACAAAATTGAATTTTGCGCCATCACTAAGTTTCTTACAAAACAAGGGAAAAGAGAAAACATCTAAAACCATTTTGGAAGAGATGTTAGCAATTTACAGGGACTGCTGCCCTGGGAAATCCATGGTTTACAAGTGGCACAGCCTTTTCAAGCCAGGCAGAGAGTCTATTGAAAATAACCTCTGTCAGGGATGCCCTGTTGAGGCCATGTCCTCAGGCATTGTCAAAAAAGTTGAAAACTTGTTGTGGAAAATGCCAGATTGAATAAAAAGCAGCTTGCAGAGACAGTTGGAGTACTACCTACAACTATTTTGAATATTCTCCATCAGCAACTAAGGATGTCAAAAGTCTGTTCAAGACAGGTAACGAGAATGCTCACTCCACTTCAAAAACAACAGCATGTCAAGTGGGCAGGATAATTTTTGGACCTCTGCAGAGACAACAAAGATGAAGTTTTAAACCAGGTTGTCACAGAAGATGAAACTTGAGCTCATCATTATGAGCCTGAGTCAAACGGAAGTCTATGCAATGGCATGAAAAGGGCACACCACCTCCTAAGAAGTTCAAGGTGTCTCAATAGGCTAGAAAAACTCATGGCTGCTGCTTTTAGGGATACAGAGGGCATCCTGCTAATCTATTACAAGGATAAGGGTGTCACAGTAACTAAAGAGTAGTCTTCTAATCTGCTAAAAACAGTTAAAAGAATCTGTGAAGGGGAAAAGAGGAGAAAAATGGGCCAAAGGGGTACTGCTTTTGCATGACAACACGCCCATGCACAAGAGTAATGTTGCATTGGCTACTCTTCATGACTGTGGCTTCCAAATGTTAAACCACTCTCCCTACAGTCCAGACCTGGTTCCATGTGAATATTATTTGTTCCCAAATATGAAAAAACAGCCTCCAGGGAAGAAATTCCAGACGATAAAGAGGTTGAAGTTGCAATTTTAAAAGCAAAAATAAAACTTTTTTTTTCCAAAGATATAAATAAACTTACTGAAATTTCTGGAAAGTGTATTAGGGTTGAGGGGGAATATATGGAAAAGGAAAAATAATAAATACTTTTTATCACCACCTTCCCCTTCATTCTGCAAATTTCTTGATGACCCCTCATAGTTAGTGGTGACGTTTGTACAACATACTGAATATATTAAAAATGACAGAATTACTTACTTTAAAATATATTTTAGGGGAAGCCGGGATGGCTCAGTGGGTTAAGCGCTCACTTTGTAGCCCCGGGGACTGAGGATCGAATCCCGGCCCCGGTCCGTGTGGACCCCTATGCTGAACTGGGGCGTGCCCCCAGTTCAGTTTTCACCGGGGTGAACACCCTGGCCCAGTTCCTGCCCTGTGCAGCCCCTCGCCCACCTGTGAAATGAAACTATGTGGAAAAACTGATGATGTGCAACTATGGAGATTGTTCCGGGCCCTCTCCCTTCTCTCTGTCTCTGTCTCTGTATCTCTCTCTCTCTGTCAAAAACAATAAAAATAACTCTTTAAATAAATAAAAATATATTTTAAATGATAAATTTTTAATATGTTAATATCACAATAAAAAATAAAAATCATTTTTTTAATCATATAAAGTTTTGAGAAAAATGAACAGGCATTATAATTTGGTAGTTAAGGGAC
>PVKE010048726.1:0-11488 GCA_004027555.1 Craseonycteris thonglongyai | reverse complement strand
TATGATTTTTTAAATAGGATATATTGACGTAAGAAAAGAACAGAAATGACATCTGGAGATGAATAGAGATCACGGTCATGTAACCGTTTCACAAGTAATAAAGGAGGGAGACAGGCAGACGAATATGCGAGAATCAGGACCTCACTGGACTATTTGCAATGAGACAGTGACTCAGAACAATTCAGGGAGCTCCTCGTGTCATGAAATATCACAAAATAAATTCCATTTAGGTTGTATAGCTATTTACTAGGAGTCAACTCATTTAAAAGAGCCTAACTAAGACATGAGAGAAATATCTTATCTTTTGCTGCATGAAGGACTTCAAAGCTTGTGAGCAATGAAAAAAAATAAATGCATCAATAGATTAATTGCGTAACATATAAAATTATACATAATAAATATTAGACCAAATGAAAGAACACAAATGTTTGGGTGAAAAGTCACAAGAGCATGTCATAGACAAGACAACAATAACTTGCAAAAACAGTCAAAGGAAATCAAGTATAAGTCTAGTTTTTCCTAATTACCAAAAAAGTAGACTCCTAATGTCATATGAAACTTGTTGAACTGATCTGATCCAAAACTGTGGATGTATATGTGTTTGTGGGTACGCGCGCGCGCGCGTGTGTGTGTGTGTGTGTGTGTGTGTGTGTATACAGTAAAAAGTACTGACACCGTGGACAGTGAGTCGATGGGGTAGAAACCCATTGACAATGGAATTTTACTTCTTTGGAAGCGACTCTACAAACATGATCAGAAATAGGGAAAAAATTGTATTTTGAAATTGATCTAGGGGAAGCCGGGATGGCTCAGTGGGTTGAGTACTCACTTTGCAGCGCCAGGGACCTGGGATCGAGTCCCGGCTCCGGCCCGTGAGGACCCATATGCTGAACTGGGAGCTCCCCCAGTTCAGTTCTCTCTTTGTCTCTGTATCTCTCTCTCTCTGTGTCAAAAATTAATTAATTAATTAATTAATTTAAAAAAAAAAAGAAATTGATCCAAGTGAATTTTGAAATATATTTGAAAATCTAAACCGTATAGGAAATGGCTTAAAATTAGGTAAAACTCACACAGAGGATCACTATGTAGCTCTAATGCCATCATCCACCCCTCATGGGACCGCCCTGCTCTCTACTCTGGGGATATGGTGAACCCACCACAGGTGATAAACAACGTCCCATAGAGCTGACCGTCCACGTGTCAGGGTGGCGAGCTCCCCACACGTGCAGCCCCTCCCCCTTCAGGTCCTGATCTGCCCCCATCCCCACGTCCCCAGGGGACAGATCTGACCAGCATCGGCCTTCCCCCATTTCTACCGCAGTCCTGGCAGAGGGCCAGGCCCCTCATGGCCGTCACCCACTCACCAGCAGACGCTCTGCCGCCTCCACTGGGGACTGTGCAATGACACCTGCCGGCTCTACACGCGCCTGGCGTCCCAGTTCCTGCTCAGAGGCCACCGTGGACAGTGAGTCTCTGTGGCTTGAGATTTCGTAGAGGGGACTGTCTTGAGTCCCCGGCTTTCTTGGGAGACATGAGCACTGGAAACAGTCCTTGGGAAGGCAGAGAGCTGACTCAGGATTTCCCACCCTGGCTCCCTGCAGGGCCTCAGGGTCTGCAAGGTAGGCTCCCCCGCCCCACCCCCTCCCAAGGCTGCCCCCTCAGGGTGGCACAGGCTCAGCACAGCCAGGACCCTGGTGCTGTGCTACGGGGGTTCAGCACCCCTGCCTGACACCCTCACACCCAAGGCTGTGGGTGAGGGTGTCACAAGCAGTGTGAAGGACAGGGCTTGGCTCTGTCCCCGGGCCTGTGGCTGCTCCCAAAGGGCCAGTTGCCCTCTTCCCATCAGGCCGGGCACCCAGACCAGGTTAGAGAGCCAGGGGCCACAGTCCAGGACAAATGTCCACCCAGGGCCACGCTGTGGGCAGGAAGCAGCTCCTGAGGTCTGAGGCCACCAGGTCCTGCAGAAACCAACTCACTGTGTTCACGCACTCGGGGTCCACTCCACAAGCTGGAAGAGAAGGGGGTCTGCCTTAGCTGTGGTGGGGCCCTCTCAGCCGCACCTCCCCCACAAGGACAGTGCTGGGGACACGGCGTGGGCTGGCTGCTCAGACACTGAACAAGCAGCCCCGGGGCCTGGTGACAGGGAAGGGCCAGTCCAACCCTGGAACACTCTCAGGAGGGGGAAGCAAAGGGAGAAAGAAGTCTAAGTACACACGTATCAAATCGCTGCTGGGCTCTGACCAAAGCTGTCTCAGCCCCCTGACCCTCTCCTCCTGACTCCTGGTACCCATTTGAGGCACTGACCACCTCTCTGCTCTGGCTGGGGACCCTGAAGAACTGGTCCTGCCCTCCCAGACTTGGCCAGAGAGATGAGGTGACAGTCAGGCCTGAGTTAGAGAGAATATGATTTGGGCCCATGAGGTGAGGTGGGAAATGGAGGGATGACCACAGGGAAGATCAGAGCCAGGTAGAAAGACCAAGCGGACGAGGGAGACAGAGGGTGGGGGTGGGGGGAGCATTTCTCAGAAACAAAGCAGGATATGAGGGAGGCAGCAGAGTGTGCCAGGAACTCCCGTCACTCCCGACAACCTCACCTTGCTGGATGGGCCTCATGTGATAACACGCACATGTCACCGCCACCGCTACCAGCAGCAGCATAACAGTCACAGCTGCAGCTCTAATTTCAGGCTTCGGCTGTGAGCTTCCTGAGGAGAGAGGGGCAGTGGTGTGTGGCCCCGGGCTGGTGGTCACTGGCTGTCTGGGAACCGGTGACCCCCCACTGGCCTGGGTACCTTGTTCTTTCTTGACACACTTGAGGTCACTCCACGGGGTACAGTTCTCAGCCATGACCATGCCTTCAGGGCACCTAGATACAGACACGGGAGGGGTTTTGTGAGGGAAGGGGAGAAGAGAGAGGCAGCAACCGCCTGCCCGGTGTCCCCTGACCAGAGAGCAGAGGAACAGGTTCCTCCTGTCGGGCAGGGGTATGGCTCCAGGTCAAGGGTCAGAAGCCCTGTGGGCACAAGCTGACCCTCATCCTCCAGGCAATCTTTAATACAAGGAACTTCTTGTCCTCTACCCGTTGACTGTCCCTACCAGTCACAGCCAACACTGGAGGTCAGAGAAAAGAAAATTACTACTGGCCCCTAAATCCAAAAAATAGGGAAAAGATGCATTTTATGAAGATCATAGGGGCCTGCGACTGGGGAACCTTGAAGAACCCACAGGTTCAGTCTGGGTATGACTTAGCAGGTTATGGGCAGTTAATCTTTACGGGCCCTTTCCTAAGTAATAAAGTGTTTAAAAATATATTTTTCTGATTGAATTGTTATAACGATGAATATAACCCAGGTTGGATTTTAATCTGTGTTCTTTTTATTTGAAGGGAAGGGTAAAGCAATCAATCTTTTCTGAGGGCTCCTGAGAGTATCACTGGCTCTCCGAAGCGGCCTACTATGCAAATGGACAACTGGGCCTGCCAAGGGGGAAAACATGCTGAGATGTGGGAAGGGAATGCGGCAGGGGGCAGGGTGAGGGCATGCAGGTGCCCAGGAGGGGTCACTGTCAGCTCAGAAGTCCCTACAGGCACAGGAAGCACTAAGAAGGTGGGGTGTGTCCTCCGAGTTGAGTTGTTGGGGGCACCCTGGTCTCCCGTGTCTCACTGAGAACGGCACGGCTGGCATAACTCAGGGGAATTTTCTTCGAGGAAAGTGCCGGGCTTGCATCGACACTGTGTGTCTTCGATTGTGGTGCATGGACTTATCTCCTCTTCTCCTGCAGACAAAGCACAAGGTTCATGGAATGTGTTTCTCTCACATGTCCCTCTGCCTCTTTTCACCTCCCGAATCCACAACCAATCAGTTATCCAACTAATTTGGGGGCCTGTTTTCTGCACACAAAGGACAGCCATTGTTCTCCTGTCAGCAATAGAGTCATATCAAAGGGATCCCAGTTCACTATTTATTACATCAGGATTAGAAGGAAGTATCTATTAGCTCACGGGGTCATTCAAAAGAGCACGAATAATCTGAGAGGCCCTGGATGGAGACGCACCCTTGGGTGACTTCCCAAACCTTAGCTCTGCTGGAGAGGTGGAGGGGCCCTGGACCATGAAAGCTGAGGGAGGTGGAGCACCAGCCAGGAGCACCGAGCACCAGGCCCATGTCTCAGCTCAAACAGGCACGTTTCCCCTCGGCCTCCTTCTATGCTGTGGTTAGAGTCCCCCCCACCAAGCAGGCATGTTATCACCCTGCTTCCAACTGAAGGTCTAAACGATGTCCGTCCTATGTGGCACACATTATAAAAATAATTTGTGTTTTTATGTTATTGACAGAAAGCATATCATAAAAAAGGGTACAATGAAGACCATTTGGGGATAGAAATCAGGTTGCTGACATCCCATTCAATGCAACCCCCATTGCATCAGTCAGCACCCTAACTGTTGGCATGGGGTCAACATGGTTTCTACCTGGATAGCATTTAGAACAAAGAAAACAAGCAAAGAGGTTGTTCAAATAAGCGGTGAAATCCACTCCAGGTGTGCACGGTGTACATTCTCCACTGTATTCGGACAGGTAGTATCCTGGGAACAGAGAAAAAAGTGGTGAGTGAATCCCCACAGACTCCCAGAGGCTGGCATTGGTGGCTGGATGATGGCACTTTCAGCCATCAACAGAATCCCAACAGGAAGATCCACTCTTGGCCTTCATCGGTTCTCCATTTCTACATATCCCACATGCCTTACACCAGCACTGCCAACAGACATGCATTACAAGTCACACATTCATAGTTGCCATGTTAAAAGTGTAAAATGAAAGAGGTCCAGCTAATTTTAACTATATATTCTTAACTGACATATCCAACACAGTATCATTCCAACATGTAATCAATATAAAATACTGAGATAGTTTACTTTCTTTAATACCTCACTTAAAACATTAAAACCCCTGCTCCCTCCATAGTATCCAGGGTGTGTGATCTGCTCCCACCTGTTTGTCCTTGTGACTTCTTCACTGCACACTTGCCCCAGCTGTCTCCTACTTTGGCTCAAATAAGCCCATTCCATGCCCCCTGGGGCCATAGTTCCTGGGGGGCTCTCAGGACCACTCTACCGGGCTCTCAACACCAAAGACAGTGGCTCTCTTCATCAAAGTCACCATCTCCGGGAGACCTCACCAACACCATTTCTGTCCCACCCACCACTCAGCTATCTTCACAGATCCCATCTGGTCTCATCTGTCACGTTCATCTTCTGACTGGATACCATCCCAGGAGAGTTCCAGGAGGGCAGGGGCTTGTGCCCTGCACTAGCACAGCGCCTGGCACACAGAAGGCATCTAATAAATCCCTGTAGATAAGAACCAGGAACTGTGGGAATCTGGGAGCTGGGAGCCTCTGGAGACAAGGGTGGGGTAAGCGTTGGGGATCCCTCCTAGAATGTACCTGCTGGACAGCACTTGTCCATGAGGCTGCAATTCCGTCCCTGTGGGGCAGATAGTTGCCCTGTGGCTGTGGCTGAGGCAGAGAGGACCTGTGGAGACAAAGCAGGGATGGGCATGAGTGGCTTCCAGACTCTCCTTTCTCCCAGGATCCCTCTCACATTCCCTTCACCTCAGCTGCCAAAAGCAAACAGAACTGGGACCCTTTCTAGCTCTAAACTCTTCTTCTTTTGTATTCATGTCTGGCCTTTGGCCTTTGGTGCTAGCAAGTAACTTACACTCGAAAAAGTTTCTGGTATTCTCTTCTCTTATACTGAAACAAAATACATTTATTCCACACGGGCAAGGAAAATTTTTATAAACACGCAAAATCCACATGTGATTCCCCTCAATTAGAAACAGCAACTATTAATATTAATTCATTTAGTTCTACTATTTCACCATATGTGTGAATACTATCTCTCTCTCTCTCTCCCTCTCTCACACACACACTTTTACAAATAAGTGTTATACAATGTGCAAACTTTGAAAAGATCAGGATATAAGATCAAACATTACATAATGAATATATGATTTTAAAAATGCCTCAGACATCTAGACAAATGGAATAGAACAGGTAGCGCAGAAATAAACTGTTGCCTTTTTGGTCAAATGTTTTTTGACAAAGACAACCAAAATTACTTAATGGGAAAAAAAACAATTTTTTCAATAAATAATCTTGGTAAAACTAGATATCCATATGCAAAATA
The DNA here is from genome assembly GCA_004027555.1 of Craseonycteris thonglongyai. Taxonomy (NCBI): domain Eukaryota; kingdom Metazoa; phylum Chordata; class Mammalia; order Chiroptera; family Craseonycteridae; genus Craseonycteris; species Craseonycteris thonglongyai. The sequence continues at coordinate 5,301 of PVKE010048726.1, read as the reverse complement.
ACAAAAACAAAACAAACAAAACAATACAAAAAAGCAACAACAAGCTTGGACCCTTATTTAGCACCATACACAAATATTAACTAAAAATGGATCAAAGATCTAAATATAAGAATGAAAACAGAGGAAGTAGGAAGAGGCATCAATTATATGGTGATGGAAAGAGAGCTGATTCTGGGTGGTGTGCACGTAAGACAATGCATAGACAATGTAATATAGAATTGTACACTTGGAAACTATGGAACTGTTACCAACCAATGTCACTCCAATACACCTAACAATAAAAAGAGTGAAAACTAAAAAACTCTTTGAAAAAAACATAGAGGAAATTCTTCATGATCTTGAATTTGGAGATGGTTTCTTGGACATGAAACCAACAGCACAGGCAACATGAAAAGAAAGTAGGTAAATTAGGCTATATCAAAATTGAATACTTCTGTGCATCGAAGAACACATTGAGCAGAGTTAAAAGACAAGCCACAGAATGGGAGAAATATTTGCAGATCATATGTCTGGTAAGGGATTAAAATCCAGAAGACATACAGAACTCCTATAAAACAACAGCGACAATAAAGAACCTGATTTTAAAAAGGGCAAAAGATTTTTTTGTATTGTTAAATTTATTGGGGTGACATTGATTGATATCAATTACATAGTTTCCAGGTATACAATTCTACATTGCATTGTTTATATATTGCATTATGTGCTCACCACCTAGAATCAGCTCACTTTCCATCACAGTATGTTTGATTCCCCCTCCCTACTCATCTCCCCCACACCCCCATCTCTCCCACCCACCTCCCCCCTTACCCTCAGGTAACCACTAAACTATCGACTGTGTCCATGAGTCTTTGTTTCTTTGTTCCTTTCAGTTCTATATTCCACCTATAAGTGAGGTTATATGTTTCTTGATTCTTTCATTCTGACTTATTTCATTTAATAAGATGTTTTCAAGGTCCACCCATGTTGTCACAAATTGCTGTATTTCATCTTTTCTTATTGCTGAGTAGTATTCCTTCCATTGTATAAATGTACCACAACTTCTTTATCCAGTCATCTATCAGAGGACACTTTGGTTGATTCCATGACTTGGCCACCATGAACAGTGCTGTGATGGACATTGGGGTACATATATCTTTGCAGATTAAGGTTTTCAGGTGTTTTGGGTAGATACCCAGGAGAGGGATTGCTGGGTCATATGGCAATTCCATTCATAGTTTTTTGAGGAATCCCCACACTGCCTTCCACAGTGGTTGTACCAATTTACATTCCCACCAGCAGTGTATGAGGGTTCCTTTTTGTCCACAGCCTCTCCAGCATTTGTTATTTCTTGTCGTCTTGATTATAGCCATTCTAACAGGTGTGAGGTGATATCTCATTGTGGTTTAATTTGCATTTCTCTAATTGCTAGTGATGTTGAGCATTTTTTTTATGTATCTGTTGGCTGTTCATATGTCTTCAGGAGAGACGTGCCTGTTTAAGTCTTCTGTCCATTTTTTAATTGGATCCATTTGGTTTTTTTGTTGTTGAATTGTATAAGTTCTTTATATATTTTAGATATTAGCCCCTTGTCAGAGGCATTATTTGCAAATATTTTCTCCCATTCGGTTGGTTTCCTTTTTACTTTGTTGACGGTGTCCTTTGCTGTGTAGAAGCTTTCTAGTTTGATACAGTCCCATTCATTTATGTTTGCTTTTACTTCCCTTGCCTTTGGGGTCAAGTTCATAAAGTGCTCTCTGAGCCCAAGGTCTATAAGTTTAATGTCAATGCCTTCCTCAATGCACTTTATAGTTTCGGATCTTATGTGGAGGTCCTTAATCCACTTTGAGTTAGTTTTGGTATATGGTGACAGTTCACAGTCCATATTCATTCTTTTGCATGTGGTTTTCCAATTTTCCCAGCACCATTTACTGAAGAGGCTTTCTTTTCCCCATTGTATATTTTTTGCTCCTTTGTCAAAGATTACCTGTCCATATATTTGTGGGTTTATTTCTGGTTTTTTTATTCTGTTCCATTGATCTGTATGTCCATTTCTCTGCCAATACCAAGCTGTTTTGATTATTGACGCTTCATAGTATAGACTGAAGTCAGGGAGCATGATGCCTCCAGCCTTATTTTTTTTAGGAGGTTTGCTTTGGCGATTTGGGGCCTTTTGTGGTCCCATATGAACCTGATAATTTTTGTTTGTTTGTTTTGTTTTGGTCTATTTTGTGAAAGAATGCCTTTGGGATTTTGATGGGAATTGCATTAAATCCGTATATTGCTTTTGGTAATATGGCCACTTTAATTATTTGATTCTACCAATCCATAAACATGGACTATCCTTCCATTTCTTTGTATTATCTTCAATTTCTTTTAACAGTGTCTTATAGTTTTCCGTGTATAAGTCCTTCACATTTTTTGTTAAGTTTATTACTAAGTATTTTATTTTTGTTTTGATCACAAACGGTATCGTTTTTCTCTTTTCTTTTTCTGAAGTTTCATTGTTTGTATATAAAAATGCTGTGGATTTTTGTACATTGATTTTGTATCCTGCAACTTTATTGTAGTATTCATTTATTATTTCTAATAGTTTTCTGGTGGAGTCTTTAGGGTTTTCTATATAAAGAAACATGTCTGCAAAAAGTGACAGTTTAACTTCTTCGTTTCTAGTTTGGATGCCTTTTATTTCTTTTTCCTGCCTAATGGCTCTAGCTAGAACTTCCAGTGCTGTGTTGAATAGCAGTGGTGACAGGGGACATCCCTGTCTCGTTTCTGATTTTAGGAGAAAAGGTTTCAGTTTTTCCCCATTCAGTATGACATTTGCTGAGGATTTGTCATATATGGCCTTTATTATGTTGAGGTATTTTCCTTCTATACCCATTTTATTAAGTGTTTTGATCATAAATGGATGTTGTATCTTGTCAAATGCTTTTTCTGCATCAATTCATATAAACATATGGTTTTTATCTTTAATTTTGCTTATGTGGTGTATCCCATTGATCGATTTGCATATGTTGAACCATCCTTGTGCCCCTGGGATGAATCCCACTTGATTGTGATGTATAATCTTTTTAACGCATTGTTGTATTCTATTTGCTAGTATTTTGTTTAGGATTTTTGCATCGGTGTTCATCAGAGATGTTGGTCTATAGTTTTCTTTTTCTGTGACGTCCTTGCCAGGCTTTGATATTAGGGCAATGTTGGCCTCATAGAATGAGTTGGGATGTATTGCCTCTTCTTCAATTTTTTGGAAAAGTTTGAGGATAGGTGTTAGTTTCTCTTTGAATGCCTGGTAAAACTTGTTAGTGAGAACATCTGGTCCTGGACTCTTGTTTTTGGGAAGGTTTTGGATGATTGTTCCAATTTCCTAACTGTTGATTGGTTTGTTTAGGTTATCCAGTTCTTTTTGAATCAGTCTAGGTAGACTATATGTTTCTAGAAACTTGTTTATTTCTTCTAGGTTGCAAAATTTGGTGGCATATAGTCCTTCATAGTATTTTTGTATGATCCTTTGTATTTCTGTGGTATCAGTTGTAATTTCCCCTCTTTCATTTCTAATTCAGATTATTTGTGTGTGTGTTTTTCCCCTTGGTAGTCTAGCCAGCAGTTTGTCAATTTTATTAATTTTTTCAAAGAACCAGTTCTTTGCTGCATTAATTTTTTTTTTGTTTTTTTTTGTTATTTTTTAATTTATTGTTAAATTTGATGAGGTTACATTGGTTGGTAACAATTAGACAGTTTACAGATGTACAAGTCCACATCACATCATTCATGCATCGTATTATGTGCCCATCACTCAGTATCAGTTCCCCTTCCATCACCTTATGCATTAATTTTTTCAATTGTTTTTTTATTCTGTTTTATTTAGTTCTGCTTTAATTTTTATTATTTCCTTCTTTCTTCTGGCTTTGTGTGATTTTTGTCCTTCTTTTTCTAGTTCTTAAAGATGTGATATTAGGTTGTTTACTTGTGATTTTTCTTATTTCTTGAGAAAGGCCCATAGTGATATAAATTTCCCTCTTATTACTGCTTTTGCTGCATCCCAGTAATTTTGGTATGTTGTGTTTTCATTGTCATTTGTTTCTATGTATTTGTTAATCTCTTCTTTTATTTCTTCTTTGATCCAGTCATTTTTTAATAACATGTTATTTAATCTTCATGTATATGTGGTTTTTCCTGCTTTCTTTTTTGTAGTTGATCTCCAATTTCAAAGCTTTGTGATTGGAGAATACACTTGGTATGATTTCTATCTTCTTAAATTTGCTGAGGCTAGCTTTGTGTCCCAGCATGTGGTCTTTCCTTGCAAATGTTCCATGTGCACCAGAAAAGAATGTATAGTCCTGTGTTTTAGGATGAAGTGCCCTGTAAATGTCAATTATGTCCAGTTGCTATAATGTATCATTTAAAGCTGATACCGTATTTTCCGGCGTATAAGACGATGGGGCGTATAAGACGACCCCCTAATTTTACAGTTAAAACATAGGTTTAGGCCTATATTTGCTGTATAAGACTACAGCCTCGGAAGTGGGGGGTAGTCTTATACAGCGAATATAGGCCTAAACCTATGTTTTAACTGTAAAATTAGGGGGTCGTCTTATACGCCCGGTCGTCTTATACGCCGGAAAATATGGTATTTCTTTCTTTATTTTTGGTCTGGATGATCTGTTCATGGCTGTCAATGGGGTGTTTAAGTCCCCTACTATAATTGTGTTTTTGTCAGTTTCTCCTTTTAGATCAGTTAGTAGTTGCTTTGTAAATTTTGGTGCCTCTTGGTTGGGGGCATATATATTAATAAGTGCAATATCTTCTTGTTGTATTGCCCCCTTTATCATTATGAAATGTGCATTTTTGTCTCTTATTATCTTTTTGATCCTGAAGTCTGCTTTGTCAGATATAAGTATGGCTACACCTACTTTTCTCTGGGTGCCATTTACTTGGAGTATTTTTTTCCACCCTTTCACCTTGAGTCTGTGTTTGTCCTTGTGGCTGAGGTATGTCTCTTGTAGACAGCATAAGGTTAGTTTTTGTTCTTTAATCCAGTTTGCTACTTTGTGTCTTTTTATTGGTGAGTTCAGTCCATTTACATTTAGGGTGATGATTGGTATATGAGGATTTCCTATAGCCATTTTATCTTTTGTTTTCTGGTAGCTCCTTTTTTTTTTTTTTTTTTTTTTTTTTTTTTTTTTTTTTTTTTTTTTTTTTTTTTTTTTTTTTTTTTTTTTTTTTTTTTTTTTTTTTTTTTTTTTTTTTTTTTTTTTTTTTTTTTTTTTTTTTTTTTTTTTTTTTTTTTTTTTTTTTTTTTTTTTTTTTTTTTTTTTTTTT
>PVKE010048725.1:0-11488 GCA_004027555.1 Craseonycteris thonglongyai | reverse complement strand
TAAAAAAAAAAAAAAAAAAAAAGATTATCAACTCCATTGTAGCTAAAGCTCTTTACCATTGCCAATTTAAAGAATTTCTAATTGAGGTAGAGAGTGAGTATGCAGATCTGCTGCATAACAAGTTTCGTTGGTTATCGAGAGGAAACGTTTTAAAACGTTTTGCTTCACTGTTTACTAAAATAAAAGCATTTCTTCTTGAGAAGAGTGTTTACTATGCAGAGCTAACGAACGATCTGTGGATCCAGAAATTTTATTTCATGGTGGATGTTACTTCTCATCTAAATCAGCTTAATCATAAGTTACAAGGAAAAGGAAACACATTTTTTTCGATGTTAGAAGAAGTAATTTCATTCGAAAACAAATTTTCGCTTTTTGCCGAAGATTTTGAAAGAGAAACTCTCATTCACTTTCCATGCCTATTGAAATATTGTCGAGAAAATAAGTCTAATATTGACATTTGCTATTTCAGAACAACACTGTTAAATATGAAGGAAACTTTTCTCAGCAGGTTCAAAGACTCTAGAAACAGTAAAGCGACGTTAGCCTTTGTTAAAAAACCTCTGAGTGCCACGGTAACAGGAATAAATTTTTCACCCTTTATATTGATATTGGCAACTTTGAAATGCAGTTGCTGGATTTAAAAAATAAAGAATTGTGGAGCTCAAAATTTGAGCGTCTTTGTGCCGATTTAGAGCTATTGGAGAAAAACAAATGTGAATTAAGTTTACAGCATAAGTGGTCTGCTTTGAAAGATCTTGAGAGGGAAGATACGGTATGTTGATTTTTAACACCTGGAATAGTATTCCTGACTCATATGATCAACTGAAGAAACTAGCGTTTGCTGTTCTTTCCTTATTTGGGTCTACATATTTATGCGAACAATTATTTTCAAGCATGAACTTTATCAAGAGTAAATTAAGAAATCGGCTTATCGATGAGAACTTGGAATCGTGCCTAAAATTAAAAACAACAACATACAAACCTGACTTACCCTTACTTTCCAAGGAAATGCAAGGCCATTGTTCACATTAGTGGAGTATTTGTAGTTTTTTTTTTTTTAAGGATACCTTTTATATTATTTAACTTGTTATATTTTTAAATAAATATCTTTATGTAAGTATGATACCGAGTTTTATTTAATGTACCGTTAGTTAAACTAAGACATATTTAGCAAAGGCAAGCTCGAGAGTGTACTTTTAATCCTAATTATTTCCATAAAAATGTCTCTACTAAAGTAAAGCTTAAGTTTAAAAAAAATGGCTCTTTGAATAAACTTCAATTTTGTATTGTTTATATTTGGCTCTTTCCGATGACGAGTTTGTCGACCACTGCACTAAGCCATCCCGGCTTCCCCTCTTTCCTTTTTTCTTAATGTGTGTGTCTTAATTCTTGTTTTTTGTTGTTGTTAAGTGGTTACCATAAAGTTTATGTAAAAAGTTTTATGTAAGTCCTTTTCTTTAAGAATTCCCCTTTGCAAGTTTAGACCTTTACTTGCTCCCCATTTATGTTTTTGTTGTGACAAAATATTCCTGTTTATGCTGTGTGTTGATTTCTGGTTTCAGTAGGAAATTGTCTTCTCTTTTCCTTTTAAAAAATGTTTTTATCTTCTTTATCCTTTATGATATGTTTAATTGTATAGTTCCCTGTTTTGTGTAAGGGTTGCCATTTCTTCCTTCTGTCTGTTAGTAATCTTGCCCATGGTTTTGTATACTTTTGACTTTTTGTTTTAGGTTGAATAGCCTCCTTTAGTATTTCCTATAATGCAAGCTTTGTGCGGGAGAATTCCCTCAGCTTCTGTATATCTGCAAAGGTCTTTATTCCTCCTTCATAACTAAAGGATATAATTATTTATTGGCTGGTATTTTCTCTCTTTTAATAGTTTGAATATTTGATTTCACTCCCTCCTGGCTTATAGAGTTTCTGCTGAGAAGTCTGATGATAATCTAATGGGCTTATCTTTATACATCACAGTCTTTGCCCTGGCTGCCTTGAGAATTGTTTTTGTTTTTTTTTGTCATTGATCTTTGACAGCTTCAATATGATGTGCCTTAGAGAAGACCTATTAGGAATGAGATAGGTGTTCTTTGCTTCTTGGATTTGAGGATCCAGTTATTTGCATAGGTTTGGGAAATCATGCTATTTGTTTGAATAGACTCTCTATGCTTTTGTTGCTCTGGTATACCTGTTATTCTTATGTTGCTATTTCTGATGGAGTAAGATAGTTCCTGTAGAGTCCTTTTAACTCATGTCTCTCTCCTTCCATTTGTGTCATGTCCATATTTTTATCTTTGATATTACTATTTTTTTCCACCTTCTGGTCATCTCTGTTTCCTAAGCTAGCTATTTCATTCTTCATATCTTTTATTGAGTTCTTCAGCGCTAGAATTTGTTTTTTTCTTTTAAAAAATTTCAATATCTTTGGTAAAGGCTTCATTGATTTTATTAAATGGTCTACCTGAGTTTTCTTTCAGATCGTTGAGTTTTTTTCAGAACTGCCTTCTCGAATTCTTTGTCATTTAAGTCTCATTTCCATGTGTTTAAGTTTATTTTCTGGAGTTTTCTTATTTTTTTTCTGAGCTGCCTTGTTACTTTGGTTATTTGTGGTAATTAATGAATTATTACTCTTAATGGGTATTTATGGGAATGAATTTATTTTATTGTTAAATTTATTAGGGTTACATTGGTTAGTAAAAATTACATAAATTCTAGGTATACAACTCTGGGAATGAATTTTGCAGCAGGTTGATTGAAGAGGCATTTTTTTGTGTTTCAGTAGATAGCACTGGATCATTTTATTTTCTCTTGCCCTGTTCTGGCTTCTCAGTGGAAGATTTCCTGGGGAAATGGGTGTCTCCTCTGTTAACCAGGTTGCTTCCTTCTCAGGGCACCACCCCCATGGGCAGATGTGGTGGGTGATGAGGTTCTGAGTTCCTGAAATCCCAGTGCTGCCTCTGTAGCCAGATGCAGAGTTATGTGGGCAGTCCCGGATATGCCTGCTGGGATCAATCACAAAAAATGGGCGGGTAGGGTGGTCTGGAAGAGGCTGTTGGTATGTTTGTGGGTTTGTCCTCTGAGTAATGGCAACTGTCAGATCACAGCTGCCTTGCCCTATAGTTCCACCCTTGACACTGGAATTAGCTGCAGTGTGTGTTTGCTGCTCAGGAACTGTCTCTAGTTTTGTGGGCTGTAGATACTCTGCTCTTTAACCTGAGAGTGCTACAGTTTTTTCTAGGGCCTGTTGCTACCTCTGGTAGGGGAAGGAGAGGCAGCCAGGCTCTGGGGCTTTGTTTTCTGCTTGGTAATGGCAGCTGTTAAATCCCAGCTGTCATGTTTCTGTATATGGTCTCTGCCCCTATAACTGGATTCAGCTGAGTTATATGCTGATCACTCAGGTAGGTATGCTGGGGCCACAGACAGTGAACTTGCAGCCTAAATCCTCTCCTCTCCTGGGACTGCAGTGAGCTCCAGGATATGTCTGTGTTCTGGTCTCTGTTCTCCCTTCCCTTCTCCCCTGTTCATCCCCATTTGCCCACCTTTAGATGTTCCAAATGTGCCGACATCTCAGAAGTGTTCATGTGTGGTACAGGGAATCTTTTCCTGAATTATAGCTGTTCAACTTGTAACTTCAAGGGGATAAATCAAGGGGACCCCTCATGCTGCCATTTTTCTGACATCACTGGCACTTTTTTAAAAAAGCTCTCTTTTATTATCTAAGCACCAGTAATTATCATGTCTTTTTAATTTTTTGCAGTAAAAGTGAAGATTTTTTTGTGTGACTTTGCTACAGTGCCAAAAGCTCTATATAGGTCAAACATGATGAATACTTAGAATATCTGTCTATATAATTAATATTGTATTGAAGTTCTTGAAACAACTATTAACACATGAAAACTATCTCTCAACCAGAAAGAACAAAATAACTGGTACTAACTTTTTTACTGTAATGCTCATGTTTACTGTTTTTACAACTCACAATGTTTGTTTTCCTGTCCCTGAAATTGTGTGAGTGTGTATGTGTTTTAAAGCAGAAAATACTCCCTTTTAATTTTTAAGTTTTAAATGTGATTTTTTAATGGATCTCAGGTTTTAAGTAACCTCAAGATTGATCTCAATTATATTATGAAAGTTCTATTGGAAAAAAGTATATAGTAATTTTTTTGCACATATTTATTATTTTCTTAAATATGTTGGGATGACATTGTTTAGTAAAATTATATAGGTTTCAAGTGAACAATTCTATAATACATTATCTATGTGTTGCATTGTGTGCTTACCGCCCAGAGTCAGTTGATAGTATCTTTATTCATGCCTGTTTCCTTTTCTCAGAAGTAGTTGTAGATAGCTATATCTGGAAAACAGCAACTGGAATTTTTTTTGAAGTAATTCCTTCACTCATTTTTAACTATAAGTACACTTAAATTTATTAATTTATTATCACTTACAGTAAACATTTTTCTATAATTTTAAAATTTATGGGCTTATTCTTTGATACTTGTTAATTCTTTGTCATCCAGTTATGTTAACTGATTTGAAAATTCATGCTTCAGTTGGTTTAGTTTTACTTTTTGGTTAGAATATTTAAAGGATTTTTTTGAAACATAATTTCTTAAATTATTACTACAAAGGTTGGTATTATATTATTACTTATGATAAAGACTAAAGCCAAAAATTATTTTCAGCCATCTTATCTTATTCCTCCTTTTCTTATACTCGTAAGTCATACAACTAACTGGTAGATCTGACATATTTTTATTCTTGTATTGTTTATTACATCTTTTTGATATTCAAATGTAAATATCTGTCTACCTATCTAATCTTTGGACAGTTTTCTGGTATATGAATCTTTTATAATTTTATATACTCTTTTCTTCCCCCCTAGGGATTGGAGTAGAGGACTAATAGGACTAATCTCTTCATGCAGTAGGTTTTCAGGCCTTCACTAAGTCAGGGGGCTTAGTTAAGTATTTGGCACTGAATGTGGAAAGTGAGCCTAGGCCTTTCTGATTCCATCCAAGTCATGACCCTAATTTTTAGATTTTTACTGTTTCCTCATTCAATGCAAATATAGGATATATTATGTATCAGTCTACTTTATGGTTTAGCAATTTATCTGATCCCGTATCCTGAGTCAGTATAGTTAATAACGTATAAACCATGTATTCATCTGACTTAAAAGAGGCAAATTTTCTAGTCTCCTAAGGCATACATCTTGTGAATTAAAAGCATTTTAGTCCTAGAAAGTTGGACAGCTCTTTGTACAGCTAGGGAGAATAGTTAAATACCTAATTTATGGCTCTTGCTAGTTTCTGAGAGTCTTTGCCAACAAATATTGGGTCAGAATGGTAACAAACAAACAAACCCAAAACTCTTCACTCCAGTGGCAGCAACATGCATAATCCAGCTGCTCTTTAGATTTTCAGACGAAAGAGGAATTAAAGGAGGAAAAAAACAAGTAAAACTTTCAAAGTGCTGGTTTAGAAAAACAGTATAAATAGTAACATTTGAATTTTGAAGCATCCAAGATTGCTGTTCTTAAACTCTTATCTCTTAGAAGTTACATATTAGGCTAAGGAATTGAACTTCTCTTCACTATATAAGAGATTATAGACATTTAACATGGTGCATACTGTAATTTTGGTTGGAAGTCATTTGGATGCTGGTAAAATAGCGATATAAATGATGAGACAGTAATTAGAGTGACCAATATTTGAAACTCTTACATATAATGATTAGGATAGTGGAAGGAAAAATTAGTGAGCTCATAGTAGATAATTTATTTGGGGCAAGAGTGGAAAATCATATTGGGATATGTAGAGAAAGGTCAGTTTATAATTATGAAGAACTTTAAAAGCTGAAACCCTAAGTAATGGAGAGATATTACATCTCTTGTTATGATGATTGTCAAAGCATGTTACTGCCTTGTTCTATATAAAACATTTGCACTTCATATTCTTGCCAAAGATTGCATACAACCTTGAACCAATTCTTTCCAAAAGCCTATTTGTGAAGAATAATACTAATAGATTGCCTGGATATTTCAAATTTCACCCATAGATCAAGCCAGAGCTTCAGAGAGCTGGGTACTTGGGTGGCATTGTTTGGGTCATTGTGATAACAAGGGCATGAAGGTACTGGAATGGAGAGGGTAAAAGTGATGCAGCTCACCTAAGATGGCTCTGAGTTGTGAGGTGGGGTAGGGTGGGGAGTATACACATCAGCAATAGAATGACAGAGAGTACAAGTGGTTATCTGGAGCTTTGAGAAGAACTGAGGAGGGAATGTGGATTTGGGATATGCAGGTGACACATGGATGGTAATGGCTGGTTCCTTAACCCCACAATGAAGCTAAGGGAAGAGAGAAGTGAGAATTCAGAGCAGGGGGTCAGGTGCTTCCATTTCTCCTATTGTAAAGGTAGAATATGAAGATCTAAAAAAATTTTTTTGTCCTCCCTCCTATTGCATTTGGGAAAATGACAAACACACAGCAGCACTGTGATATAAAGTAGAGAACAGTAAAAACCCATTGAAATAGGTCATTTAAAATTAAAATCAAGCTATTTTTTTCTATCCTACTTTGTTTTCAGTTTACTATAGAAAAAGAAGTAGTTGGAAACTTCTACAATAAGGTATAAAATTAGATTTAGCCAGTGAACTTTTACCTAAACCAGTTCTTTTCTGGAACTGATTTTCCAAAAGCTAATGAGTTGCTATCAGCCAGTCTTGTCCCTCCCAACCCCTTTCTCCCAGTTAACGAGTGCACTTTCCGCAAGAGTCCAATGCTTAGACTAATGTTGCATGGTCTTATACCCGATTAATTCTATCCATACCTTGCGATTCTAGTCTCCTGCCACACACCCACATGTAGCAGCATCACTGGGTTAGAACTGGAAAATCACATCTAAAACTCTCCAGACAAATGGGAGAAAATGTGACTAAATAACTTTTATTATGTCACGAGGGAGATGATTTCTTTCCCAGAGGAATGAAATAGAATGTCATGATTTTACCTTTAGAATGTTTTCTCCCTATTGTAGTCCCCACTTATCCTCAATTTTACTTTCCATAGATTCAATTACCCATAGTCAATTGTGGTCTGAAAATATTACATAGAAAATTCTAGAGGTAAACAATGTATGAGTTTTAAATTATGTGCTGCTTTGTGATGAATTCTTGTGCATCCTGCTCTGTGCGTCCCTGGGCGTGCGTCATCCCTTTGCCCAGCATCTCCATGTTATGTAAACTCATCAACTGTTAGTCACTGAGTAGCTGTCTTGCTGATCAGATTGACATGTTCAAGTAGCCCATACTTTACTTAATAGCAGCTCTAAATTCCAAGAATAGTGATGCCAGCGATTTGGATATGCCAAAGAGAAACTGTTAAGTGTGTCCTTTAAGTGGAAAAGGTATGTGCATATAGGAAAGAACAGTATATATAGGGTTTGGTACTACATTCAGTTTCAGGTATCACTGGGGGTCTTGGAACATATCTCTCTTGGATAAGGGGGGACTTTTATACCTCTCTGAGTTTACTAGAACACTATGCTTCAGAAATTACTCCTAGAAAAGGCATTTTAAGGCTTTCAGACCTTATTCACGGAAAATTTTGTTCTTGCAAATGATAGCTAGCTCTGTGGGTTTGTGCCATTGGGATTAAATAGGCATAGCAGTTCAGACATCAGGTCCACGCCCTTTTGTCTAAGTTGGGATAACTTCTTCATTAGTGTGGGTATAATTATATTAACTTGGAATCATGGTTGTATAGGAACTAGGACCATCATTGTAAATGAGACCAGTAGAACATTTAAAGACAGTAACAGAAAATCTTAGAAGGATTCTGTAACATGTAAGAATTTTGCAGTACCTATACTGGCTTTCGTCCTTGCTGTAATGCACCTTACCCAGAATAGTGTTTGTACAAGCAGCACCGAAGGGTGAATTTTTGTGATGAGCCCAGGATAAGTACCTGGATAATGGCATCCCTATGAAGGTGTTAGTGTTTTCTACCTAATGAATTACCTTGGGTCATGCTTACATTTCTGGAGTATATCATGTTTTGATAGAAGAAGCATAAAGGCATTTTAATAAATATGTTGCCATGCAGGGCAGAGGAAGGGGAATGCATGATTATGTGTGTTCCAATTGACCACATATATTTGGGACTAGTTATCTGAAAGTTTATTTCAGCTTTTTAAAAGTTCTAGATGGCAAGACTCTGCCCCTTATTCATTTAAATAGCTCAATGGGTTGGTAACAGTAGCTACTAGCTAATGAGTACTTATTTTGTGCTAAACGGAATCCTATCCATGCATATGCTGTGGGTCCTCAGTGCATCCTATGACAGAAAATGGCAGAGTGAAACAAAGCAGATCTGGCTGATAGCAAGGTCCACTTAGCCACTTCATTGATTACTATTAAAAACAGCGAATGGGAAGGATGCTATTTATGAAAGGGAAGAGTATATCATACTAAACTATTTAAATATATATATATTTATCCCAGTTAAAAATTCAGCGATAAGATGCCAACCACTCACAAAATGACAGAAAGAAACGGTAATACCATAGAGGAAACAAGAGCCTGCAGTTTTTATATAACACTACAAAGATGCTGGTTATCCAGTCATGGTTTGTCCAGTCAACAATTCTCTCTCTAAGCTGCCATTTTTGCCACATAAATAAAAGCCTAAATCCTGAGGGTGCTTCCCACTGAGGAGCAGAATAGGGGACTTTTTGGAGCAGAATAGGGGATGTTTTGCAGCAGATTCTCTACCTTCCTGGGTTTTGCTTTCCAGGAACATACCTGCTAAACCTCCTCACCTGCTTTGACAGATGACACCTTTTTACATGACAGCCAGTCAGGCCAAAGCTTATTGCTGTGAATTTTCATCTCCCAGACCACAAACTCAAATGTGCTAATATATGACTTCATTTTTCTATAATTGAACTTAATTCCTCTCTTGAACTCCCATTTTCCCTGATGATGGAAACTTGAACTTACAATAATTCAGTAGGTTTCCTTTTCCTTCTCCTACTCCTGGAAACACATCTTCATTCAGAGTCAAAGTGGGATGGAGAGTAAGGTGAATTACACAACATCAAAGTTAGCGTTGCGTCCTTGGTCTTCATGTGTCCAGTTGAGCATCCTCTGAGATTTATATTGTCTTGTCCTGTCTTGTCTTGCTGACTAATAACTTTGCACACTGACATCCTCTAATTCTTCTTTGGTACGATACAAAAGAAGTTAAAAGATGTTCAAAGCAATATGGAATGGGAAAGAAGAAATTCACAAGGTGGAGCGTATGATAATATCAACATATTTTGGCAAATTTGTCCTATTGCAACAAATTATGCCACAATTTATAATGTTATTTTCATAAATAGAGTACTAAGTTCTCCAAATGTTTCAAGTAAAGAAATTTTGAGCTATTTATTCTCCTGAGACTAACTGAATTGCTTAAGATATCTGTATTTTTAAAAATTAGTGAGCTTTTGAGTTGTTTTGGGGAAGGTTTTTCCACCTTCTTGTGCCCTGTGAGGAATGTAAATGTTCTACCATCTAATTTCTACTACTTTATCAACAGTGCTATGGTAGTAAATCTACCGGTATAACTAAAAGTTGAGAAGAAGAGTTTATTCATAGTTAGAGAACACCTGAAACAAAGACAGAAAGGTCAAAAACAGCTCTTTGGACAATTACTATTTTTTTTTAAGAATACAAGTTAGCATTTCTAGCCCATCTTATTTATTTGTACTATGGCAATGCATGCATATATTTTAAATGGTAATTTCTTTGTATGTTATTCATTGTAATTTTCACAGGAGAAATTGGAGCACAAACAAATATCACAATCTTGCCATAATTACCCCATGGAAAATGGAACAAGAACCGTATCTTCTGCCAATTAATTATATTTGTTTCTTAAATTACAAGTGCTTGGTCATTTCACTAAATGTCATGTTTCCTATTTAAAAAGCATAAGCTTTTTGCTACTCTGAAATAATTTATATTCCCCCCACAGAAATAAAGAAGTTAAGCAAAATAGAACAAAGAAGATAAACATGTTTAAAACGGGCATGATTTAATATTTTCATGGCATTACCTGAACATGAAATTAGAATTGATTGCAAGGGAGAACATGGGGCAGTGAGGTAGAGTTCAGTGTAATAGATGCTCCAAGTGTCTGAGCTGTGGGATGAGAGGCCTTGTCAAGGTGGAACCCAGGGGGAGGAGAGTGTAGTGGGCACTGCTAACTTGGGGACTGTTCACTTCCCACATTGCAAGAGGAAAAGCCCCTAAGGACCAAAGAAGCATTCATGGAGTGGGTGAAATCCAAATGATGGTAATTTTTTTAGATTCCAAATGTAGGTAGGGGCTGTCAAAAGAGTGAAGAATCAGAGACAATTGGTGTGAGGATTTTGGAAGAAACATGGAGTGAGGGAGTTGCAATTCAGAGGAGAAGAAGCCATAAATAAAAAGAGCCAATGGTAGCAGTAAGGGACGTTTTTCCATATTATAAGGTAATTTGAGAAATTGCTTATCTTTGAAATGTTTTGACTCCTGTTACCTCCACCATTGACTTTGTTTGGTCTCCTAGCTGCAACATATGTTTAAGTGGCAATGACAAGCCCAACAATTTATTATTAACTGTGTGCCATGTGCTGTGCTAGCTGACGGAGACTTGTGACATGATCCCTTGCAAGGTAGGATGGAATGCATATAAGGACAATAAAATGATAATTTGGTGTCAGAAATTAAATGATTTTTTAGTTACAGAGGAAGGTCATAGAAGAGATTGGTTATTGTTGCCCAGGTAAGAGTAGGGGATTCTGGGAAGCTTTTGCAGAGAAGCGTTCTGGAAGATAAATAAGAGATGGTTAATCAGACAAAGAAGAAACAGGCATGTAAATGGAGGCAAAAGCGTGCAAAAATTCACCAAATCAAGAAATTTCTAAAGGAAGTAATTCTTTTCAAATTTGTAACACAGTATTGATTTTATATGATTAGTTATCAGTGTGTTAGATAAAATTCATTTGCTATGGGACTACCATTTTTAATGTGATTGTGGGGAACAGCCCTGATTTTAGTGGGTGATGAGCATAGTTATTGTAGTTGTGTATCCTCTTACCTATATTCCCGGAATTTACACCCCTGTCCGACTTTAGCTTAGCCCCAAGGGAAACGGAGTGAGATTTGGAAGATAAAGTGAAGCCGCAGCCACTTCACTCTGAAGGCTTGTTTAGAGTTCCAGGCACTGCGTCTGCCATTTTTAATGTGATTGTGGGGAACAGCATGGGGTCATGACTTGGAATAGTCACATTAAAAAAAAATGCCTTTCAATAGTCATTTGGGGAAAGCCGGGACGGCTCAGCGGGTTGAGCGCTCGCTTTGAGGCCATGAGGACCGAGGATCGAATCCCGGCTCCGGCCCAGGCAGGACCCACGTGCTGAACTGGGGAGTTCCCACAGTTCGGTTCTCTAACTGTCTCTGT
>PVKE010048724.1:0-11508 GCA_004027555.1 Craseonycteris thonglongyai | reverse complement strand
TAAAGAGGAAAGTCAATAAAGACAGGATTGCACTCAGAAAATACTCATAATCCAATTATAACAATAGATGCAAGTTACAAAACTGTATATGTGTACAATATGGTTGTGAAAAAACTAGAAGGAAATAGACAATAATATTAGGAGTTGTGTTTTGGTGATGAGGCTCTGATTTTATAATATTGACAATTAAACATGTATCGAAATATAAAAAAAAAATAAACCCAAACTTATTAAATATAAACACAACACAGACACACAGACACCCACCTTTAGTGAAACGCTTTAAAATGCTTACTATAGATATGTTTAAACTGTGAGAAAATCAATAATTTTCTTTTATTATTATTTGTCTACATTTGCTACATGTTCATGTACAATTTCATAGTAAAGAAAAATATTTTTAAATTGCTGATGTTTTATTTTCTTCAATTCCTTCAGGGGAAAAAAAAACAAAACACATGGAAGTTGTAGCAGTTAACAAACACTTTATTAGTCAGAACAATGATTCACAAATTTTACACTTCATGGTACACATAAAGAAAGATAATTTTAGGGAACATGGGGTTAAACAAAACTGCTTGAGGCTGACAGCAGTCTGCCACATTGATAACTCATAACCTATACACCAGTTTGCCACACTTTGCGGGGGGTAGTTCTAGGTTATTTTATGACATAGTATTTTTTTTTTTAATATATTTTTTATTTATTTATTTATTTTTGACAGAGAGAGAGAGAGAGAGAGAGAGAGAGAGAGAGGGAGAGAGAGAGAGAGAGAGAGAGAGAGAGAGAGAGATACAGAGACAGAGAGAGAACTGAACTGGGGGAGCTCCCAGTTCAGCATATGGTTCCACACGGGCCGGGGCCGGGATTCGATCCCCGGTCCCCGGCGCTGCAAAGTGAGCACTCAGTCCACTGAGCCATCCCGGCTTCCCCTTATGACATAGTATTACACAAATATTTCAATCACTCTTCAGATCACTACAACTAAATTTTTGACAGTATGATTTGATGCATATTTGCTTCTTTGAGAATTATATTTTCAGAATCAACTGAAAAAAATGTGAAGTAACAGTGAGATAATTTATGGAGATTGAGTTTTCATTCTTTAATCCTTGCAATCATAATTTCTCTTTGCCACTGAAGAAACTGCTGTGTCAAATATATCAGTGACTATATACTATCTAAATCTGTAACACTTTTTTCACTTGTTTTTCTTTTGAGTTCAATAGCACATTCCTATTCAATAGCTGGCTTCCTATTAATTCTTATAAGTCTATTTTCTTGGCTTCCATCAAAATAGTCACCTTATGTTTTGCAATTTTTTTTACTAGTTTATCATTCTGTGTGTGTCCCTAGAGTATTAATGTACCCTATGTTAAATACTCAAAACTGTGCCTCTCACCTCTAGCCCAATATTTTGCAGTTCTTCAATGTTCAATTGATCTTAAATAGGATGGGTCCAAAATTGAATTAATTATCTTTCATTAGCATTCCAATTACCCAGTTAACCAATTTAGAAATTTATGAGATAAATCTGGCTTATTTCTCTTCATTAGATGTCACATCCAGTGAATTACTAATTCTAAATTCTACTTCTGAAATAACTACTACATCCACTTTTAATTTTTATTTTTCATAATCCAACCACCACTTTTCTGGTTAAGACAGCTATCATCTGTTTTCTAGACTACTGTGAGTCACCTGAATATTATCATTCACATTGAAACTACAATTGTTTCTCAGATGTAATTTTGAGATTAATTTTTCTGACAAGATTAATTTATTCTGCTTAAGATACAGTTATGAATTATTTTTGCCTACCAACAAAAGTCTAAGCTTTGCGTAATGGTATATATATATATTTAACAAATACTATATCAATCTATTAGTTAAAACACAGCCTAATCTTGTTCTCTTTATAATAGGCATTTTTTTTTTTTTTTGTATTGGTTACCCATCTCACTCTCAGAACCCAATGAGGGTCAGAAATTTTATTCTTTCATCTTTAGATATTTGTGTTCCAAAACGTATCAAACAACTACAATTACTACTACTAAGAGTTGAACCACAAAAGAATTAGGAAAACCCATTTAAAATTTTGAGAAACGGTGACAGTGGGGCAGCAGAAGCTCAGATGCATTGGTAGCATGACATGCCAGTTATACTGGTACCCCAGGTAGTACCATAACTAGTTATATTACCGGGGTTCATACTCCTTTATTCCTGGCTTGTTCTGTGAAATTGATTCTCTGCCCCACCCCCTTGAATCTGTGAGATATAGGATATGATTTATTTCTCTTTAAGTTAACCAAAGTCTGTTTCTATTAAGTTCAGCTAAAAGCTACAACTGATAAAACTCCTTCACATATAATCACAAAGTACATGAGAGTACATTGTGAATATCACACCAAACTCTTTACACTGTTCTTACTTCCAGGAATTATTTTATTGCTTCTATTTTGACTTAAAATATTTCTACTTTATATTCAAGAAATATTTGTCTCTTTTATACTTTGTACTCTAATCAGCTGCATACTACCAAAGCATACCATACAAAGTGTGTGTGTATGTGTTTCTGAACTAATTCCAGGGTATCTATTTGAATTTAGGGATTTTGTTAAATGACATAAAAATCATTTTATACATGTATAAATAACATTAGATAACTAAATACGTACTTTTTAAGAAATTTTGAAATTTAGATATGTGGAAAACTTCTATAACAAACATATTATAAAATATTCCCTTTTATGATAAAAGGTTAAAAATAATATTTACAAAGGCAACAAATGAATTGAATGTTATAAATTCTAATTACCTAAATATTTACTGAAAACCACTGGCATAATTGAACTTAAGAAAATTGCTCTATGAAATTTAATAATTAAGTTTTTACTCATAGACACATTGAGTATACAGAGGGCAAAACATAATATGAAAATAGTAATAATTATCATGTTATAATACCCCGGATTCCTATACCACATCTAGCCTGTTTGGCAAAGTATGATGTCTCTCTCTTAATATTACTAAAAGTTGACTTTTTTCTAAAAAAATATTCAAAATTTGGTTTAAACAACTTTTTTTATTTTTTAAATCAAACACTATATGTACAATGATATGGAGATATTCTATTCAATATTTGTAATTAATATATATAACTAATGTTAACCAGTAGGGTATCATAGTTGTTTCACAATGCAAATAAATACTCATCATTAAATAGATGAGTATTTAAAATCTGATAAAAATAGCAGAGTTTTATCTTTTCCAACTTTCCAAACTTGAAATCCTAGCTATGTATTTTACCAATTTGCTTTAAAAAATAATAATAATAAAGGTAAAGAACAAAATGGCAGCATGAGAGGGATTCTTGAAAATTCCCCTGGATATTTCAACAAATAGAACATCTATAATTCAGTGGAGGATTCCTTACACAACATACAAATATAGTTAAGAGATCCACTCATCACACAAAAGCACCTGCAGGTAGGCAAAGGACAATCTGAGAAGAATAAAGAGGAAAAGTGCAGAGATGCAGACAATGCTTCAATCCTGCTTAGAATTCGGTGGACAGGGGAGAGGAGAAATAATGTAGCAGGTGAATACTCCAGATCTCACTCAGTCTGTAGGACACGGTGAAGGAGGCTGAGAGTCTGGGGCTGTGCGACATCACAACCGGATCTCACTCTGGCCCCAGGAGATGCAGACACAGGTACCTGCTTGATGCAGTAGCCTGATTTCATTGTGGTTCAAAAGGAGGGATAGTCATGGGGTCTGTGAGAAGCCACAGCCTGACCTTTCTCTGGCTGAGCAAGGGAAGACTTTTCTGGCCATGAGCAGTCCTCTTCGTGGGACCAGCATTCAAAACAGCTGATCCCCAAACACAGGGCAGAGACTTCAGGGCAAATGGAACACAGAAAAGCATAAGCCAGTACGACCCATGTCCTGCTCTCAGTTCCAGGTAGACAACAAAGGTACTAGTTGCCCTCCCCCAACACCTGCCAGACTTCTGCTCCCACACTGTCCATTCTGCAATATCCATGAACCCCAGGAAAAAAACACAATAGTCAGTGTCAAGTTAAGAATAATATCTATAAACAGAGAACCTATCAAAATGAGGAAACAAAGAAACACATCACCAGAACACAGGATGTTAGCAAACAAATCATCAGGCATGTAGCTCAATGCAATGATTATACTTACACTCAAGCAAGTTAATAAAAATTTCAGCAAAGAAATAGCAAGTATAAAAAATACATAGAGACAGTAACAAAGAACCAGACAGAGATGAAGATCACAATAACTGAAATGAAGAATAGAATAGAAAAGATCTCCAGACTAGATCAAGCAGACATGAATCAGTGATATGGAAGATAAAGTAACAGAAAACACCCAATCAGAACAATAACAGAAAAGAATCCAAACAAACAAGGATGATCTAAGATTCCTCTGGGACAACATCAAGCATAACAACATTCGTACCATAAAAGTACCAGAAAAAAGCAGACAAGGAATAAAGAACTTATTGAAGGAAATAATGACTGAATTATTTTTCTAATCTTGTGAAGGAAATAGACATACAAACTCAGGAAGCACAGCAAATTTTATATAAGTGGAACTCAGTCTCACAATGAGGTGCATCATAATTAAAATGGCAAAGTTAAAGACAAAAAAGAAAATTCTAAAAGAAGCAAGAGAGGGAAGCCGGGATGGTTCAGTGGGTTGAGCGCTCACTTTGCAGCGCTGGGACCAAGGATTGAGTCCCGGCCCCGGCCTATGCGGACCCATATGCTGAACTGGGGAGTTCCCCCAGTTCAGTTCTCTCTCTGTCTTTGTATCTCTCTCTCTCTGTCTGTCTGTCAAAAACAATAAAATAAATAAATAAATAAATAAATAAATAAATAAATAAATAAATAAATAAATAAATAAATAAATCTTTAAAAGAAGCAAGAGAAATGCAAGTACTAACTTATAAGGGAGCACCCATATGACTATCAGCTGATTTCTCATCAGAATCTTTGCCAGCAAGATGGGACTGGCAGAAAATATTCAATGCGATGAAAACCAAGGATCTGCAACCAAGATTACTGTATCTAGCAAGGTTATATTCAAAATTAAAGGACAGATAAAGACTTTCCCAGACAAAAAAAAATAAGCTGAAGGAACTTGCCACCACCTAACCAATATTACAAGGAATGGTAGAGGGACTTTTTAAGATAGAAAAAAGCAAAAATTATAAATGATGGAAGGACAATAGCTACATGTCTATCAAGAGTTGCTTTTAAGTTATACAGATTAAAGGTTTAAATCAAAAGACATGGAGTGTATTGCCCTGAGTAAAGTGACAAACAGAGGAAGACAGATGCAAATTCACTTCACTTAAAGGTGAAATCCAAACAAGGGAATAAATAAGCAGAACAGGAACAGATTCACAGATATAGAGAATATTTGGTTTATTGCCAGATGGGAGGATGGTTGGGGGAGTGGGTGAAGTCTCAAGACTCCCTTTCTCTACAAGAAGTAAAAAGAGCTTTTTGTTTATGTGGGAAAGTAAAGAATGATATTTACATTATTAGACATTAAAATCTGTAGAATGCTTCCAAAAAGAAGACCTTTATGAGAATATTCTTGAAGGCCTAAAGGGTTCTAAAGTGGAATGTTGCAGTATGAGAAGTCCCTAAGATATATGTTTCCACACCCTTAGCCAAGAAATGGTGCTGCTATATATGTATATAATTAAAGTTTTACCTTTTTTGTTTGTTTTATTTTATAGAATGAGAGAGAGAGAGAGAAACAATAGGGAAGGCCCCAGGCAGTCTCCATAGTTGTGCACAATTAGCTGTGATGTTTCTTTTCACACAGGTGGATGTGGGGCCGCCTGGGGCTTTAACCAAACTGGGGCTTCCCATGTGGCTTTGCCACTGAGTCATATTGGTGGTTGTTGATATAGACCAAATGAAAGAACCCCATTATAGAAATTTCTGGTCTCCTTTTCAGTATATTTACCAAATATGCCCTGTCTCCGACCTTAGTTTATTGTCCAGGAGTCTGTGTTTTCTAGACATCAACTGAATCTGTGTTGTTGATTGTGGCCCAGTATTCTTTACTAAACTTCCATACTCAACTTCTGGGCTGATAATGCCCCAAGTTTCTGCTTTTGGGTCAGTGTTTTCAAATTTATTAACTGAATCTATCTCTCCTTATCTAAGGGGCATGGCCATGTGAATTATACTCCAGCAAGGCTTCCAGATCATTCCAACCACTGAAGTCAACACTATACCTGAGGTGCATCTCCCCTTTTAGTGTAGTAAGTGGAAAAGCTCCATGACCCCTCAGCAATATGCAGGGACAGTGGCCACACTTTGCAAGAAGTAAATACAGAGGATAAGACCTTTAGCTCTCAGCTTCACATTGTTATTTGGATTATCATCACATCTCTCATGAGAAGTCTAGGCTGTCAGCTAGAATACAGGGATCTTGGGAACCGTAACATAGGACCCACCCTCCACCTAAGCCTCATTATACACCATCATTAAAATATCAAACATATACCTGGAAATTTATTAATATCATTATAGCAGACTAAACTCTGGAAATTAACTTTCAGAAGTGAATGAATAAAGGTCATGTAATGGCCCCCAGTTAATCAAGACTCAATCAAAAGACCCCAGGACCACAGGAATGTAACCCCTTTTAGAACAAATTATAAAAATTCCCGACTCTCATAATTGGTGCCATTTGAGCCAGTACCTCTTGCTCAAGGCCCACTTTCTTCTCTTGGGAGTGTACTCTTACTTTAGAAAACTTTTCTTTCATTTCTGTCCTTCAGGGTCTTGCTCCATTCTTTGTTCAGGATGCCAAGAACCTGTGTAAGGTGCTGAGGAGAATCCCATTTTCCCATAACCTTCTCAGTAGTTTTTTGTTTTGTTTTGTTTTTTTGTTACTGTTGTTTTGGGTTTGTTTGTTTGTTTTTTGTTTTTGTTTTTAATAACTTTATTCTTTTTTTCTTCAAAAATAACTACGTAATATCTAAACCTTATGGTAGCACATTTCCTTCTTTTGTTTGCACATTAAGATCTTAGACATGCATACCTAGGCACTGTTTTTTAATGTTATAATATTATAATAAGAATGTTCACTTCTAAGCCTTGTTGAATTTTAAAATTCTGATACCTAGAACTGCTCATTTTTCCTGGGTATGTATGAAATTTAAGCTTTGTAGCTGAAATACGTCTCTACTTGGGCTGACAGTTGAATGAATTATTTTTGTTGACTGTATCTTTCAGTAACAGTTCTCGTGGGATTTAAAGGATTTGTGGCACTTATACTTCGATTTGTTGTTGAATTTACTTGCCTGTTTAGAAAGACTTTTTACTAAATTACTAAAAGCATCTCTCATAATTCTTGAGAGTTTACAATAATTTATTTGCTTCATGTAGAGACAAAATAGTGAATAACTTTCCTAAACATTTCCCAATTTAACTTTTATGTCTCTTATAACAGTAATAAAAGTGGCCTCTACATTATTAATCCATATTTTTATTGTTTTTAGTGGTAAAAATATTTGGCGTCAAAGTAAATTTTGATAATAGATAAAGAACAATAAATTCACCAGGGTTTTTTTGTTTTGCTTTGGCATGAAAATGGGGTCTTAGCATAGTGCATCTGCTTTATTGATTGTTTTTAAAAAGCTTGAATTTTACATATATTGAATAATGTTAGACTATAATAAGTAAAAGAAAACCTCAAGATCAAACATTAAATAAAATCATAGTTAAAAAACATTCTATGAAACAAAGCAAAAACCCTTACTGTAATAATTGTATTTCCTGCCATATATTTTCCAGAAAATGTAAAATTAAGAATCCAAATTTTCAACACAGCACACGTAGCATCCCAGAAATTTTCTGCATATAAAAAAATAAATGTTCATAATAACCTGTAGGACTTTAGTTAACTCTTAGTCACCTTGAGGTAGCAGCTTCTAAACTATAAAACTATTTAAGGAGTATTGTAAAATATTACATTTTTAACTAATAAGATTAACATGAATTATTGAGTAAATGTTCTATTTAATTTATTTTCCTACAGAATAAGGTTAAACAACATGTAAATATGTGCAAATTATTTGGCCTCTTTAAAACTTGTTATATCTTTGTGTAGATAGTGCTACTTAATTGAATTAGACACTTACTTTTTGCTTGATTTGTAATTCTAGTACGCAGCATGTTAATTCATTTATGTTAGTATATGTTTTGATTGGTGGATTCTGCTTTATATTACAAAGCTACATAGAGCATAGATTTAATTATTAAACTTGATGCACAGTGTGCATTTAAGAAATTGAATTTGAGAGTGCCAGTAGTTGCTTATACAAGGGTTTAAAGTACTAGGTTTTAGAGAAATGAAATATTCATTTTATTTTTCAGGAAGCAAATGATAACATACACTTTACAATACATATTTATTTATTCATTCATCTGTTTACATTTTTATTTAAAAATATTTACTTATAAACTATACTGTATTTCATTAAAATATTTACACTTATCAATAATTTGTGATTAATTTTATAATTAATTCAAATTCCCATAAATAAAAATGCTATGTGTGACATTAAAAACCAAGGTACTCCCACACTCCATCTTTAGGCCAATGTCATTCTCCTCAAGTGTTTATAAAAAGTAAATATAAATTTAGTTTATCAAGTACTTATTAGACATATATTATGTTCAAAGTACCACTATATATGAATAAATGTATACACTAATATGCCTCTATAAATATATACACACATATTCAACTCATTTTTCTTAAAAATAATACAATCTTCATGGGCTGAGCACCATGTGATTGCTTTTTTTCTCTTCTGGTATTCTCATTGCATATATGTTATATCTTTCCTAATTATCCCTTAGTTCTTAGATATTATTCTTGTTTTAATCTATTTTAATATTTTTTCTCTTAGCTTTTTATTTAGAGGTATTTATTGAGATAGCCTCAAGCTCAGAATTTTTTTTTTTTTTCCTTAGCCATATCCAAGCTACAGTGAGTCTATCAAGGTCATCCCTTATTTCTTTTAGAGTGTTTTTTAACTCTAACATCTCTTTTGATTCTTTCTAGAATTTCCATCTTTTATCTTACATTGCCCATTGTTCAGGTGTTTCCTGTCCTACTCTGGCTTCATTCAAGGTTTTTTCTTTATATTTGACTTTTTTAATTTTAATTAATTCTAGTTGCTTTAAATTCCTGGTCTGATATTTCCAATATCTCTGTAATTTCCAAGCATAGTTTTGATGTTTATTTGATCTCTTCAAACTGTGGTTTGCCTTTTTTTATGTCTTCCAATTTTTTCTTGAAAATTAAACATGACATACCTAGTTCTTGGTCCCAAGGAGGTTGTGGATTTCTGTTTTAAGTTGTAATTCTCTGTATTTATTTACTGGTTTATCTCTAATTTAGTGGTGTTGATGGTAGTAGGGTGATTTGATCTATGACTTCAGTTCTCCATGGATCTAGGAATAATTAATTTTTTCAGCTACTTAGTTGTTGTTAGGATGGAGTGGTTATTTCCAAGCTTCTTAAAGTTCAAAAAAACATTCAAGACCTTAATTGGTATTTTTGTTGCAGATACCATGCCCCTAATCATTATTGTATAATGGCTGTTTCTTTACTAACAACTCATATTTTAAGTCTGTAGTTTCTGGATCAAGAGAACCACAAACATAACTGATATATTGTGTACCATCAATAGTTAAAGATAATTATAATAGAAACAAACAAATAAGATAACATGGTTTATCTACAGAGCCTGAACTTTGTTTGGCTTAATCTCTTTTTTTTTATTTTTATTTTTTTTTATTGTTTTTGACAGAGAGAGAGAGAGAGAGAGAGAGAGATACAGAGACAGAGAGAGAACTGAACTGAGGGAACTCCCCAGTTCAGCACATGGGTTCGCACGGGCCGGGGCTGGGATTCGATCCTTGGTCCCCGGAGCTGCAAAGTGAGCTCTTAACCCACTGAGCCATCCCGGCTTCCCCTTAATCTCTTAAATGGAAAGAAATTTGAACTATCTCCCTGAGAATAATATAAGTGTATCTTGCATCACAGAAAGAGAATTAATTAAATATTTGATGACTAGAGAGGTAAATTGTAGTAGTCATTGTAATTTTAAAAAATTTGATTTAACTTACCTCCCAGAAAAAGTAAGATTTTACTCTATGAACCTATTTTACCTGAGGTTTGTTTATATAAGTCAATAAAATGTGAGCTGAAGTGATACACATCATATCTGGGTAGACACTTTAACAGCTAAATATAATGTTCAATATTGTCTTCTTTTTACCACAGTGATCACTGAAGCAAATATTAAAACTATTCCCCAATGAATACGTTAAATGATATCTATAGTGGGGTTCTCTCTATATTGATAAGATTGTTTCTATGGCTGGACACTGCAGGTCTGACAAGAAATAAGGTCAAGGCCTAGACTAGGGCATGGAGGAGCTCCACTAGGATTTAGTTGAAAATATTTTTATCAGTAGCTATGGCCACAAATAAATGTTTGCTGCATACAGCCACTGGCAATTAGAAGTTGATTGTTAGAGTTAACATAACTACTCTACTCTGACTGATACACACATATATTATAATATTTATTCATTTATTTTATTGGTTGTCTACCTCTAAAAATACATGCTTCATGAAATTATATATTTTTGCCTGTAGATTCACATTTTATTTACAATATTAACAAATCTGAAGTAGTATAAATATTTTTGAATGAATGAATAAATGACAATAGGGTCAGAGATTTCCTTCATTACAAAAAGAACAAAGACAATGAAATGACAACAATTTCAGGGAAGTTGTACATTTGGAATCAAATTAAGTTGCTTCTGATTTCTCAATATAATGAACAGAAAGATCTTTATTAAATAAGAAGTTTAATAAGTGCTTATAAATTGCATGAATAAGTTAATAAAACAGAAATAAATATTTATTCATATTCCAGGTATTGAAAAATACTTAAGATTTAGTTTTGGGCTCAAACTGATAATAATGATATATATAAAATAAGTATGAATATATAAGTTGTACTTAAAATAAATTACCCACCTTGATTCTGAATATTGAGTAAAACACAGATTATCAAAGTTTGTGTTCCCTAGCGTTATCCCTCAAAATATCAAAATACATTTGGAATTTTTTCCAAACTCTAATTTAGTAACATAAATGTACTCACCTAATCCACTTCTTAAAGCTTATAACATCATTTCTCTCTGAAAGAACAGAGTAGTTTCATTAATGGAGAAACATCTGTTCTTTTGGAAGTAAATGAGTTCCCTGAGGAACAACTAATAAAAGATATTGTCACTAAACATAGCTTGAAAATTGTTAGTAAAAATATGACAAATTAAAGGGAAAACAACTGTGGATTCAATAAATTTGAGGATAGTGAAATATGTAAATAATTTTTTGTTATAAGTTCAATTAGTTTTTAAT
>PVKE010048723.1:0-11489 GCA_004027555.1 Craseonycteris thonglongyai | reverse complement strand
TTTTAACAATGTGTCCCGCGTCCCGTGGCATTTTAAAAAAGTCCCGATTTTTGGAAAGAATGCGCGACAAGCTAGGGAGCGGCGGGAGATAGACCCAATTTTTAATCAAGAACCCCCTCCCCCCCGGTCAATGGTGTCCCGCTTTACCAATGTTACAATCTGGTCACCTTAACCTACACCCTTTGGATCATTCATGCCTTCTCTTGTTTGTTATGCTCCCCACCACTCCCAAATGTCTCCTTGTGTAGCCGGCTTCACTTTTAACTCACATGCTCTGGAAGCATTTGAGTTTGGAAACCTTGACTTAAAGTCCCGTGTAAGATCATGTTTTCAGTAAGACTATTATAACTGTGAATCTGCTCTAAGCCTTACCTGATCCCTCTACATTAAACAACCAGCCTAAAGACTTCTACTGTCAATATACAGGTCTATATCAGATCAATAATTTACTCCTGAGTCTTCTCCAACTATGATTAATGCCCTTATATCTTGACTGTAGTAATATGATTGTGTTCCTAACACTCTCACCAGAACGCCCCTGCCTTAAATGTCTGGGGTAAGGGAATAGTTCTTGCATCCCTAAAGCACTGTGATGGAAAGCATCACAGTACACTACATTTCTTTTTCAATTTCTCAAAATAAAAACCATTTTGATGCAGAGGCAGCTCTGGTGAGAAATCAGCATGGTAATCGATGGCATGGTTCAACACTTCTTCATGTAAATAATGAGAACATGATGCCAGGAAAAACCTCTAAGAAGTGATATTTGTTTTAAGAAGAGAGTAAACCTTTTTTTTTTTTTCAAGCAGTAGTTATACATTAAGAATGAAAGAAAAATAATAAGAGCTTTAATATTTAAGGTTATATTATCAAGCTAACTAACTATAAATTTAAAATGATTCCTATCATATAGTTTTGGAATATATCACATATCAGGATACAGAAAGAGGCACTTGAGTAGATCATTTTCCTCATTCAAAATAAGGGTGACAGATTCTAAGTAAACTAGAAGACACTTGATATCTCTAAAACTTTGCTGTGTTGTGAGAATATAAGCTATGAAAGTTTAATAAATGTTTCTGTTTTTTCTCTATATTTATTCTTGTAAAACTAAGAGAATCCTATTCTTTCCTCATGGAGGGTCCTTGTATTGTTAATCATGCTAAATGACCACAAGAGTCTTCTGAATAACTTAATGATTTCATGGTATTATTTCCAGATACGCATGGTTGCATTTTTCTTACACTTCGAAAGATGGTCAAGAGAGGGTTCCGGCATACCTTGCAGTCCTTAGTGACCATACTGTATAGTGACAGTTCTCTTATTAATGTCAGAGAAGATGATTTTGTAAGAGATTTATCTCTGAAATCTTTCCTCCAAGCACTAATGCCATCCTCTTGGCTGTTCCACCGTTTCCGCAGTCACGGTTTCCAGCTGGGATGTCTGAGGTCAGGCAGTGAATCACCTGTCATTGTACTCATTGTCTCCCAGGTGAGAATATTTCTGGCCTCTCTGTTCTTACCGCTAAACCACACAACTTCATATTTTATTTATTTTAATATTTTTAATTTTTCAATTAGAGTTGCCATTCACTATTATTTTATATTGACTTCTAGTGAATAGCATAGTGGTTAGACATTTATATAATTTATGAAATGATCCCCCTGATTAGTCTAGTACCCACCTGGCACTCTACATAGTTATTACCATATTATTGACTATATTCTTTGTGCTGTACTTTACATCCCCATGACTACTTTCTAATGACCAATTTGTACTTAATCCCTTCACCATTTTCACTCAGCCCCTTACGCCCCTGCCATCTGCCAACCATCAAAATGTTTTCTGTATGAGTCTGTTTCTATGTTGTTGGTTCATTTATTCTATTGTTTAGATCCCACATATAATTAATATATGGTATTTTTTTTTTCTGTTTGACTTCTTTCGCTTAGCATAGTACCCTCTAGGCCAACCCATGTTGTTGCAAATGGTATGATTTCATTCTTTTTATGGCTGAACAATATTCCAATAAATCGATTAAACTACACTACTTTGAATTGTCCTAGGAGTATAATTCAAATATGTCAAGACTTTTTTTGGTTGATATACTTTGTATTAAATGACAGATGGGTTATAGCTAAGCCTCGCCTTTCTATTAGACAGATGGACTGTACATAATCCTGCCCTTTATGGGCAAATAACAAGCATTAAAAATGTAGAAAGTTATGAAAAGATGAAGAATGTCAATAGAAAATTAGCATTGCCCCCAGCTTTTCTTAAATGATAAAAGTCAAATTCTGAAATTTTTGTGTTAGTATAACTACAGAATGGGAATTTTTAATTCAAAAACAACAGCAATGATGCTATGAGGGGTTGAGAAGGGAAAAAGTCAAAGCTAGGACGAACTGCTGAAATCCTCCAATGCAGGTTCCAGCCCATTTTTCCCCAGTCATTTTGATAAATATCATGAAAAAGGAACAATGGGCAAATGGTCAGGCTTGGACTTACTCCCCTCACCATAAAATTAAATAAGGGTGGCTTTACATTTGGGAAGCTAGGTCACTCTTCTATGGTTTAATGCAGGGAAAAAAACTATTCAACTCTGGAAGGTATCTAGCTAGCACTCCTTATTTCAAAATCTATTTGTTTCATAATGCCTGGGAAGCAATGTTTAATATGTAAATAATTGAGGGGAGATAATATAATATTCATATCCATTGCAGAGTAGAGGAAAATAAGATGAAGAAGAAGAAGGCGTCAAGGAAGCGCTGGGGATGTGTGTGTGGTTGGTGTGAGATCTCACAGGATGATTTGAAAGAAATGAAGATTATTTGGACCAGAATCATCATGCTGCTACATTCTGGTCTGATATTCAAAGAGCCATTTCCTGCACATTACATTTTCAAAGATCTATTCAAAATGTTATATTTGAAAAGAGGATTATAATGCTGGATGCATAGGGTTAGAACATGTTAAGCTTCTTGTGGGCATTATCCTTGGGAAACTTTAGAAGATATCTATGTTTAGATGGACGTAAGGAAAAAAAAAAAAAAGCCAGAGCATTTAAAGTGAGTTAGAAAAACTCTTTACGTGATAAGCTGCTATATTATAATAAAAGATATTTGGTAACCAGTCAACATTCCATGTCATTTATTCTCTAAATACAAATGATTCCTTAATACAGCTTGATCTTTTAGATGCCACCTGACCCATTCAAACAAAAACGCCCTTCCTCAGGGCATAAAAGAAACATAGGAACCAAGGGGCCAGGGGTAAAACCATGATTTTTCCCCACAGGTTTGAATCTTGGCCTTTAAATATTTCTAAGAAAAGGTGGTTCCTAGTCTTGAGTATCATCAACAAATTAAAGCATAAATTCTCCTTGGCAGCAATAGACCACCAAAAAGCAGCACTCCTGCTCCTTTGCTTATTTACTTGTCTTGTCCCTTGGGAGGGAAGAATAGCAGTGTCATAAGAACACATACCTCATAGACACAAGACTAGAGGAAGGGAGAGACACAGAGCAGCCCTGCACACATTTACTGCCCAGTTACTTTGCATGTGGGTGTCCACAGCAAAGGAGACATCATGTTGTTTACGTTAATGTCACTACATCAGACAGAAAAAACAACAACAAAAAACCCTCTATTGGTAGAAGACAAGGACTCTTATAAATCAACTATTTGCTTTTAAAAATATTAGTCATTATTAGGTTGATTAAAAAAACAATTATATTCGGGATCTAATTATATGCATTTTTCCAAAAACATCATCATTTGACCTTTCATGCCAAATAAATGGCCTATTTCAACAAGTGTCTTAACTTCACGGTGTCAGCAGAGTTAAGAAGGGTCAGAATCCTAAAGGTGCCACCTTTCATGTTGTGCAGGAGGTGGAGAAGAACTTAAGACTATAGGGAATATTAATGTTTGCTGGTTTGCAGGCCCAGCAACAGGCAATTGTAGGCTCTGTTCAGGGCAAGGTCAGTGTTCAGACACAAGCCTGTCTGCCATTCACATTTCTGCCCTTGTCTTCCACTATGTCCTGTTTATACTCCACCATTCCACCCTTTTTGCATGGATTCTTGTCTTCTCTATCCCTCAGTAGAAACCTCAGGACACTTTCTTCACATGGCTCTTGTGGTAATTAACTTATTTCCTTTTAGACAGTATTCACTTAGTACAGGCTAAATGCCCCATTGTTGTGGTACCTTCTTTGATAGAGAGCTAGCTGCCTAATTACCTTTCAATCCCTGAGAGAGTGTAGTTTCACACTTCTAATAGAACGGTTGCCCCATAAACTTCCACACAGAACATTACACCCTAAAGCCTAAAGCACCATTGCTTAAAAATTGATTTGCAAATACTTAAAGAAGAAACTTGAATTGTACTCATGTATGCATGAAGGACCAGGAGCCTCATGTAGAACGTCATAATATTTTCCTTCTCACAGGATTATTTGAAGAGAAATAAATTTTGACCTTGTCATATTTCTTATATACAAAAGAAAAAAAATGTATTTTCTAAAGAGCCATCTTTAAGTGCTGAGTGAAATGCTACTTTGGAAACTGAAATGTATAATTAATCATGTCACTGTGGCTTCCAGTGGATGTAATTACGTACTATCTATAGCAGAATTGAACTAATTGATTAACATTACCCTGTAAAAGCACAAATGGGTACTTCAGACACTCTGACGCCTTCATACATTGAGCAAAGTGCACAGCCTCTCCATCCATCATCTACTCTCAGCCCTCTTTCCCTCCAAAATTTTTTGAAAGACATTGCTCAAGGGCCTGCATATTCCTGATACCTAAAAATGACGTGGGCACTGGAAAGCATACATGCATACTGCCCATCATGGCTCTAGTTCTCTGCCTTCTGTTCACTATGAAAGAAAGGCATATTTGATAAAAAGCATGGCCTCTTTGCATTAGCATGATATAACACATGTTGTTTTCAATATGCAAAATAACTATCACATGGACTGTTAAGATCTATATAAGACTGAATTTCTTATTTTCTTATTAAATTATTGAAGCAACATTGGTCAGTAAAGTTATACAGGTTTCAAGTGTACACTTTACAAAAGACTATGTGACTTCAAATTCAATAACCTAAGATGAAATGGACAAGTTTTTAGAAACGTAGAGCCTACCTAGACTGAATCAAAAACTGGAAATCTAAATAGACCAATCCATAGTAAGAAAACCGAACCAATCATCCAAAACCTCCCCAAAAGCAAAAGTCCAGGACCAGATGACTTCATTACTGATTTCTACCAAATACTCAAAGAGGATTTAATACTTGTCATCCTAAACTTCTTCCAAAAAATTGAAGAAGAGGCAATACTTCCTAATGCATTTTGTGAGGCCAACATTACCCTAATAACAAAGCCTGGTAAGAATAACACAGAAAAAATAAAACTACAGATCAATTTCTCTGATGAATATAGTTGCGAAAACCCTAAACAAAATACTCACAGATAGAATACAACAGTACATTAAAAAGATTGTACATCACCATCAAGACTGAATTTCTACTGTTCTGCAACTATAAGTTCCAGAATTTAACTCCCAGGGCAACAGAAGAGAAATGTTTGCTTTACTCCTTTTGTTTTTAGAAATCTTAAGTGCTTATTTCCTCCATCTGGAAGTTAATATTTGAGTTATAAAACTAATTACACAGTCTTTAAATCTGAGTAGTTATTGTACAGCATTCCTGAGATAAAGCAGAATAACTGTCATTCTAAAGATGCTGAAAAACACTATGTGACAAAGTGTATAATGACTATATAACAAGTTTCTTTGGAACTAGACCTTAACACTTGCTGGATTTATTGGCAATTATATTTTATTGAGGATGTGAACAAACATAGATAAATCCTGCAATGCCAGCTAGCTCATGGTGATAAAGTTAAATATCTCATCCTAATTACAGATATTCAGGTTAAAAAATAAAGGCTGATATTAACCATATCTATAATGAAAGAGGCAGGAACTATACACATCTTTGAAAACCCCTTAGGTGTAAAATATTGCAGGTGCTAAAACAAATAAGAGTTCATGAAATGACCCAATCCATTGGGTACAGAGCCTGGGAAACAAAGTTCTATCTATTCTCTAGTTTTGTCCAGTATTAAAAGTTTGCCTTCATATGGCTTGATGATTCATAAAGTAAGTGAAAATTTCAGTGTCTGCCTCATGGTTTAGCAGCAGGTAGGACGTAACCAAAGTATTTTATAATCAGGCATCTAGGGGAAGCAAGGATGGCTCAGTGAGTTAAGCGCTCATTTTGTAGCCCTGGGGACCAAGGGTCAAATCCCAGCCCTGGCCCATGCAGATTCATATGCTGAACTGGGGTGTGCTTCCCGTGGGTGAGGCCCCCAGTTCATATCTCACCCCTCCACCCACGGATTGGTTCCTGGATGGAGGGGTCATGCCTCCTATGTGGGAGGCCCCCAGCCCATTTCTCGTCCTGGATGGCGCCTGCCCACCTGTATGAAACGATGTTGAAAACTGGTGCTGTACAACTATGGAGACTGCTCTGGGCCCTCCCCCTTCTCTCTGTCTGTCTCTGTCAAAAACAATAAAATAATAAATCTTAATCAGGCATCTGAATATGCCACTTTATTTGGTGATATGACAGAAAGTAGGTTATATCAGTGACTATAAAAGGCCTCCATACCTAAATATAGTAGGAAATCAAACCAAAAACTGACTGCATGTTCACACATCTTGGGTCACAATAGTAGGTAATATTGTGATTAAAACTATCTCTGGGTCAATACCACATTGACTTCCAGATGCATTTATCTGACTTTTTACAAAATACATTTTGTAAAAACATAAGTCTAAGATATAATTAAAACTAAGAAACTAAAAAAAAAACCATTAAAAAATAAAATAAAAATAAAAGTAGGTGGTAATGATTATTTGTAGGGATGTGAGAGGAGTCTGGGACTGTGTAGAAGAGATTTGAGCAAAATTCCTCAAACATTTTCATTTTTGATCTTATACCAATATACAGTGTTAACGTTGCTCACATAGCATCTACTTCTTTTACAATTTAAAAAAATATGAAAAAGATAACCTAGGAGGCTTCTTTCAGTCTTGGTTTCTACTCTTCAGATTCCTAATATCTGTTTGTTACTTGTTGTGGGGGAACACTAAAATAGAAATCACTAGCTGAACTTTGCATAGGTTCTTCTAAATCAATACCTTTGTAGGTGGAGTGAGATAATCACTGGGAAAATAAAACAATGTTAAATTATGACCATAATTAGGCACATAAAAGGAAGCATTTGTTTGGAAGTCAGGCATGTGTGAAACAAAAATGACAAGGACAAAGTGAACAGAAAATGATATGGTAAGTGTTTTTACTGACTGAAATAATTCCCATGTAGGATTTAAAGAAGAGTGCCAGAAAATAACCTCTAGGACCTAAGAACAGTTTAAGTTTTGGATTTGTTACACCACAAGAAATACAAATCTAAGCTCAAGACAATTATCCAATGCAGGTCTGGGGCTAAGTTCTTCTCTGAAAACCCCCCAAAAAGAACTTTGCTGTACAAGATGTGAGGCCTGGGTCTCAACTCGATCCAACAGTCCTCACCTCCTGCAACCCACCAAGACCCTAGTCTTAATTTCCTGCTTCCTATGTCATCTTCGGGCCAATACCATTTGGTATTGAGAAATCTGTTTGGTATTGAGTGTTTGGTATTTGATATTCTCTACAAAATGGTGAGAAATGACAGTTATTGGTAGACAATAAGAGATTAAATGAGATATCTGCTAAGATTTATAGTCAATTTCTAATGTTTTTCTTCAGTTGCTTTGCCCTCATAGGTTCTAAAATTATAGATTCCATCTTAAATGGCTAAATAAAGTAGTACATGACTTCTTTCATCCATGCAGGGCTCCACTGAAAACAATGGTTACCAGGCCAATGGATGTAATATCATAGTTGAGTCCATATCTAACTACATAGCTACATGACAAGCAGACAATGTAAACATTAGCTGTGCTTATATGGACATGATGAGGCTGAATATTTAAGGCAACTCAAAGGTGGCAAACTTCATTGACTATGAAACAAAGAGAGCCACAGTCACACTTAGGCACATAGATATCTACCCATACAAACTTCACAAACAGACCAAAGGCTGAGAGGATACAGTGAAAGGAAGGATACAAGCAATAAGGCCATTCTGAGAAGTGTAGTATCTCCCGCAGAACCTCAGAGCAAACTGCTCAGCCACGATTTCTTTACTTCCTGGTAGTCTCACTTTAAGACTGGGCTCTTTTCCTTTGCCAAGGGTGTTTTTTTTTTTTACCAATGGGCAGTTGTTTAAAGCAGCAGCAGTTGTCTCAAATTGAGATAACAAGCTTCTTCTGGTACTTTTAAATTTACTTAGTGATAACATAACTCCACCATTCTGCTTCTCCTTTCAATCTTCATCTTTAAGGAGGTCAGTTAAAGTCTTGATGATCTTTATTGACCTTAAACCACATCTGTAGTGAAATAGACTTCCCAATAACGGATCAGAACAGTATGGGAAGGAGAACTTAGATGATTCCAACAGAGCTTACTGCTTTGTGATGAACCCATGTACGGTTCCCACCTCTTGGCAAATGAGTACTTCAAGGCTATTTATCAAGATGACCTTCCTAAAAATGTTCATTGGTTCATTTGCCTGCTTGTCAAAACAAAAGTTTCCAATGCCTATCTCCTTAGACCCTAAACATGCGATTCTATCCCAGTTCGATTAGTTATAGATCTGCCATGCTCTACTCAGTTTTGCAGCCAAAAGAACATTGGAAGATACAATATTTACTCAAAACCCATCTATCAGCATTCTTTTTCAACAGCATGGGCAAAAAAGGGACAAAATATGCTAGCTGTGAAAGAACAGATTTCATATTTAAGGAACTAAAAACTTGAGTGCCAAAATGGCACAGATTGAAATATTACATTGCTTTAGAATGGTACAAAAGCAGACTGGTTTTAAAACACACCTCACAAAGGGATCCTTTAATATCCACATACCACTTTGATCTGAGAGAGGAAAAGGCATTTCATACTTCATTGCTCTTTGTCCTCAATCGCCATCTCTACCTATTGGTCCATTCACATCTTCCAATGGCATTCCTGAGGGAAATGTCATTTGGTTGACAGCATTTTTCACTGAGTCCCTTTTTTGAATACTGTTGTTTACTGATGAGTCTTTAAATATTTTAGTTTCCTTATCTGGTGGAGAAGTAAATATCCACACATATAGAAATTTCTCTTCAGAATTAACACAAAATAAACTATATTTTCACTTCCAGAAGTCATTACTTTAATCTCTATGACTCAGGTGAGGTGGGTAGTAGGTACTTTCCTCATTTTATAGATGAAAGAGGCACTTCCTCTGTCAACTAGGCATGTGCTAAGTGTTTTTGCTCAGTTTTCCTTTAGATTATCAACAGCACTGTGAGAGCTCATTACCATCCTGCAAATCAGGAAGCGAGGTTGCAAGGAACTTCCATAGTCCCATATTTTTCAAATGGTTCAAGTCTGACATCAAGATCTATGCTTTGTCATTACACAATTCTGTTTCTGTTACAGTACAGCATTTTAGGATACAGAGCTGTGTAAGGTAACAGACAAACTTCTGTTCCCAAAGTAGAACTCTGTACACACTTCAATCTGAAGAGATTACAAGAAGTGATTTGCCTTCTTTCTTTTTCTGGACACCTACAGTTGTGTTCTGAATTGTTGCATCTGCCCTTCTTACGGGTTCATTCTACAAATTAACTGGAACTTCTTATTGTATTTAATCCTTAAAGGAAAATCAAGAGACTAGCTTGCAGCAAAAGTCCCTTATTTCCCAAATGACAGAATTGGCTTTCAGCCTTATATATATTTAGCTCTCTAAAAGAATTAAAAACTGGATAAGATATGCAGTGCTACTGTTGTTAGTATAATTTTGCGATTAGCCTCTATGTGGTTACACCTAAAATTCTGCACATATATTTTATCTGGATTATGAGCAGAGAGTAGTATGTAGTTAAAACGTGTGGGTCTCAATATTTTGAGACCTGCACAAATATCTTTGTTCTTCTGCCACCAATTTTTATGAAAGCCACAGATATGTCAATATACTTCACTGGCCTGAGTTTCACCTTTCAAGTGAAGCTACTGGATTCTATGATCCTGAATTCCTGGTATTTTATTATTCTGTCTAATCTATATAGGAATCCATAAATTTTTACGATAAGTACTAAGCTGCTTACAATGCTGGGCACTGAGCAGAAGAATGTCCCTGCAAGAGATCCCAGACCTGAATCAACAGAGACGAGAGGGTGGGAGGATGCAGTAAGAAAGGTGGGCATGGCCTGGCTAGGCGATGGGTAGAGAGGGCAGAGTGGCAGGTATAGGTTTAACAAAGGCCACGCTAGGGTTGTCTCTGATGCCACCTCAAACCTGAGTAGCATCTTCATTTTTATTTGTGTATATATATTTTTTACTCATTTGCCAAATTGATAAGGAGGACATTTATCCAGTTTAGAAAAATTTTCTAGGTAAAGGAAAAAAAATGCATTTTAAATTCACCATAAATCTTCATCTTAGTGGTACTTTGGTATCCCTAGGACCTTCCCTATCTGCTTTAAAGAAAATATTGGGTTATTTTTATAGTTTAGCTTTGTTTTGATCAAAGAAACAAACACCCATGGGAAGGCAATAGAGTGCACATTTATTAAGCTGAGCAGAGCCTTGTACCCATCACCAATCTGGTGTGTCTGGACAGGCAGTGTAGCACCGTGGCTACAGCAATGGCCCTGAGTTCAAATCCCAACTCGAGTTCTTACTGGATGGGTGACCTTAGGCAGGTTCAGTAAATGCTGTACCTGCATGTCCAGTGCTGCAGCCACTAGCCATTTATGACTCTTGAATATCTGAAATGAGGTTAGTGTGACTGAGGAACTGAATTTTTAATTATAGTTAATTTTGATTAATGTTGATTTAACTTTAAAAGCTAGTACTCTATCCAGTGATTTGAAAATGTTTAAGTAGCTTGGAAACTACTTAGATATGTGAATTTACTCTTTCAATTGTACATTTCATAATGTAAATACTGAACAAGTATTTGTGGTAAATACTTAACATCCAAATTGAAATGTGTTATAAGCATAAATACACACTGAATTTTGAAGACTTGGTGTGAAAAAACAATGTAAATTATCTCATTAATATTTTGTACTGATTGCATACCAAAATAATAACAGTTTGGATATACTGGGTTAAAGAAAATGTTATTAATTTCACTTTTTTTTAATGTCTAAAATATGGCTCCTAGCAATACAAAAACGATGTGGCTCCCATTGTATTTCAATTTTAAAGAGCTACTCTATACACTTCAATATCTTCCTCAATAATGTAGGAATGAAGATAATTTCCACAGTGGTTGTTGTGGCAACAAGAAAATGTAACTGTGCAATTATTAGC
>PVKE010048722.1:0-11489 GCA_004027555.1 Craseonycteris thonglongyai | reverse complement strand
ACCTTTGGGTAGAAAGTGAGGAGGAAGAAATAGCTTGACTGTATTAACATACATTGACTACATATTGACTGCAAAGAAGAAATGTATCTGCTGGAAGAAAGTTCAATTTCCATGATTTAGAGAGCCATTGAGAGACAGCAGTCTGGTTAAATAGAAAGGAATGATTTGCTCTTTAACAAGCAATGCCACCTGGGAGGGAAAATAACTGACTCTCTCTTTATCACTCTGCTCCTGGTTTTGTGCTTTGTGGGATTTACATAAGGGTGTGTTCCACAAAAGGAATACTCATCAATTCAACAGTTTTCTTGTATTACTATTATTCTTCTGGGCCCATTGAATATATGTAGGAACCAAAGAATCAAACTAATATAAAGCAGATACCTCAAGTAAA
This sequence comes from Craseonycteris thonglongyai, assembly GCA_004027555.1. Lineage (NCBI taxonomy): Eukaryota > Metazoa > Chordata > Mammalia > Chiroptera > Craseonycteridae > Craseonycteris > Craseonycteris thonglongyai. The sequence continues at coordinate 11,098 of PVKE010048722.1, read as the reverse complement.
AGGAAAAGAAATGGGGCTGTACTAAACTTTTTCTTCTTTTTTGCAAAAAAAAAAATCTGTACAATTGGTTTCTTTCTTCCATGCAACTTTTAGCCTTTCATGTCTCTGTGACTTCTATTCAATATGTGTCAATGCTAAGTGGACTCTATCAGGCTCTTTAATGGGGACATGGTGTGTCTTGTCAGGGGAGGAAATGAAACACTCCCTGTCTTACTCTGCTGTTCTCTGAGTAGAGGTGGGAACAAATGGAGTCCCGGTCAAAGCCCATCACTGTGTTGTGACATACATTTTAGCTTTGTACACTTTAGGACAATTATACATTGTACTTAATTATTTAAAGCATCTTGTACCTATTGTTATAGCCAGTCTATGATTGAATCCTCACTGTGAATGTCAAATTCTTTTGTTTCAGAGAGGAAGGAATGAGTTTAGAAGCCAATTTGAGATATCAGCACTGCATTTAACAGGAAGATGGGAAAGAGCCTTATAGTAATCATCCATATCTTGGTAGCTTCTGACAGCCATTGCTTTTTTTATTGCTGAATGGTATTTAATTTGATTTATTTTCTGATTTGGCTCACCACAGACTCAGTGAGTAATTCTAAAGAACCTGAGCAGTCTCCTTTAAGAGATGAGGTGATGGACGATTCTTGTTTGGTTATATTCATCTATCTTCTATAGCTTGGTGGCTTGGCATAGTGAGAACCTTTGTTTTTATAAACTGAGGTTTCAATCTGAGCACTCCAACCAACCACTGGGCAAAATTAACTTGTCTGTCTCATTTTCTCTACATATAAAATGGAAGTTTTAACATTTAGCTCCGAGTCATTAAGATGAAGTGAGTTATGTGTGTGGAAGCACCCACATAAAGTCCCTTTCACCTGAAATGCCATCATCATCTCTGCCATAGCAACTTAAAAGCAAGGACCAACTCACCATTATAGAGCAATGCCCTGAGCAAAGCAGTGTGGCAGAACTGATGGCCACATTTTAGCAGTGCTGTCCAGAAAGTATCCAGCCACGTGACCATTCTCGTGTTGACAATGGTGCATATGTTGTGAAAGAACATATTTACCTTTATATGTTCTCTGTGTGGCCTAGAATGTGATACTATGGGTAACTGAGTTGATAGACAGCATTAACAAGAAATAGTGAACACAATACAAACTCTGAGTGGTGGCAATTTTCTCCAGGCTCCACCCATGGAGACATGTTGTCATTTCTAACATTATAGCATTTTGACTCACAGGCCTACTTAGAAATATGTTTTGGATTTAGATGAGTACCAGTAGAATGGTTAGAAAAACAAAGTCTGGCCAGATAAAATATTAAAACTTGCAGATTATTAATAGTAGAAAGATGAATCCTGAGATTGAGGATAATGGAATTTTATAAGCTGTCTTATCTTGCTGCTTATTTTGCATATGAAGCAAATCTTATTGAGGAAGTCATCAAGAGGTCTTTCTACTTTATATGTAATTTAAAAAAAATTTATATTTAATTACTTGTATTAACTACTTAAACTTTATACAAAAATTTAACGTATTTTCAACAGTGTGATATTATACCATAAAATTCACACACTAGAAATGAACAATTTTTTGATTTTAAATAAATTTATAGAGTTGGACCACCATTACCACAATCCAGTTTTATAAGATTTCATTCACCCCTAACATTTTCCTCATGCCTTTGGCTGTGACTCCCATCCAAAGCCCTAAGTAAACACTGATCTGTTTTGTGTCTATGTAATTGCCTTTTCTGTGCATTTCATATAAATTGAATCATATAATATGTAGTCTTTTGTATCTGGCTTCTTTCACTTAGTGTAGTATTTTTTATAGTCTAACCCCATTGTAGCATATATCAATTTTCTATTCCCTTTTATTGCTGAATGGTATTTCATTTTACAGTTATACTACATTTTGTTTCTCAGTTTTTCAATTGATGGGCTTGTGAATGTTTCCAGTTTGGGCTATTTTGAATGGTGTTGCTATGAATAGTGGGTACATGTCTTTGTATAAACACATATTTTCATTTCTTTTGGATTCTTAATAATAGAGTTGCTTGGTCATGTAGTAAGTTTATAGTTAAAACAATAAATGCCAACTCTTTCCTAATGTCACCGTATCATTTTACATTCCTACCAGCAATGTATGGGCATTCCAGTTTCTCAATATGCGTATCAACGTTGGGTATTAGCTGTCTTTTTTGTTATAAGTGTGCTGTGATATCTTTTGTGGTTTTAATGTATGTTTTCCTAATGACTAAAAATCTTAAACATGTTTTTTTTTAAATGTGCCCATTAGTTCTTCTTATATCTTCTCTAGTAAAATGTCCATTTAAATCTCTTGCTAATTTTTAAATTGTTCATCTTATTATTATTGAGTTGTAAATGTTCTTTATACAGATTCTTTACTTGATACATGATTAGGAAAATTTATTCTACCATGATATTGCTTGCCTTTTTGTTTCCTGTTTGGTATTTTTTGAAGCAAAAATGTTATAAATTTTAATGAAATCTATTTTTTTCTTTTGTCTTATTGACTCTGATATTGGTGCTGTATCAAAGAATACTTGCCCAACCGAAGGAAATGAAGGTATTTCCTCCAAAGTTTTTTTCTTAAACTTTTAACAGTTTTATTTCTTATATTTAAGTTTGTGATTCAGTTAATATTAATTTCTGTATATATTGAGATAAACGTTTAAGTTTATGTTTATCATAAGGACAAACAGTTATCCCAGAACTGTCTATTAAAAACACTTAGGATTACTTCATGTAATGTTGTCTTGGTACTTTTGTCAAAATTTACTTGATTATAAATATAAGGATTTACTTCTGAGTGCCCAATTCTGTAATGATTGCTTTTTATGCCTATTCTGGCAACAACACTGCTTTATATTAAAGTTTTAGAACAAGATAGTGTAGTCCCCCAATTTTGTTCTTTTTCAAAATTGGTTAGATAATCTAGGTCTTTTCCAATTCCATATACATTTGGGGGCAGTTTGTCAATTTTTCAAAAACAAAGCTTATTAGGATTTTGATAGAGATTGCATTTAATTCATAGATCAATTCAAAAAGAATTGCCATTTTAAAAATTACTTCGTATTTCAAATCATGAACATGTAATATTTCTCTCTGTCTTTAAGATCTTCTCTAGTTTGCTTTTGTAATATTTTATAGTTTTTATTATACAAGGTCTTGTACTTCTTTTGTTAGATTTAGTCACATGTAGTTTATTCTTTTAAGAGTAATGTAAACGCTATTTTTTTCTTAATATCATTTTAGGATTTGTTGTTGTTGCTAGCATATAGGAATGCCATTTACTTTTATGTGTTGTTCTTATATTTTGTGAAGTAAGTTTACTTGTTCAGTAGTTCTAGTGGATTTTATTGTGGGATCCTTGAGATTTTCTCTACACAAGAAGGATTTCTTTTCTTTTTGTTTTCCTGCAGATAAAGGCAGTTGTGCTTCTTTCTATCCAACATGGATGCCTTTTATTTACTTACTTTGTCTGGTTGTACTGGAACATTGGACAGCTCCTTTATTTTAGATCTTTGATAGCTCTATAGGAAATGAATCATCAGTCTTTCAAAAAATTGAATATTTCCTTGTATTAGTTCAGGGTATATATTGGCATTATCCACATATCTCATATCTACCTATTCCATTTTGTGATATTTCACATTATAAAAGTGAGATGGTTATTCCTGTATGGTAAGACATCAATGAACTGATATGCTATAGAAGGATGAAGTTGTATTTTTAATTAACCAGGCAGTGAGCAAGGAAAGGAACGTTTAACTCATTTAGAAATTATGTGCCTGCTTTCCTAATGTAACCTATTGATTCAGGTTTATCTCTGTTAACTGATAATTACTAAAGATTTTGTCATCATTTCAAACAAGAAATTGCAATAAAAATAATGAAATAAAAAGGGAGGAAGTATAGATTATCGGTCTTCAAAAAGTCAATTTGAACAAATGCCTTTGTATTTGAGTCTAGAAAGTAAATTCTCTCTGTTTTTTTTCCTCTTCCCTATAGGACTTGAAAGAGAATAGGAGAAAGAGAGTTAAGCTCATTCTTCTTAATAATGGTGGTTACAGTTGGAAGCACCTGGCAGTTATTAAAAAAAACAAACTTAAATAGCTTTATATACCTGAGCTTATTTGACATACTCAGTAACTTAATGTTGCAAGATATGTCAAGTAAGATTTACTAAGCATCTACTCAACACACTGAGCAAAGCATTGTATACATCATGTTAGAAAGAAAAGTCTAGATCCAGGTTGTTACAATTATTGGGGAGAATGGAACACTACATTATGTCTTCATGAGTTGAGTGCCATAGTAAAGATTTGCATAGATGTTATGAATATAGAAGAAGGGAGTTATCTTAACCTTGGTTTCTTAAGAAAGATGGTTGCAGGATATAACCCACACAGGAAAGATGGGTGAAAAGGGTGTAAGAATAAGTAAAGTAACATTTTCATAATCTTAAGAAAAAACAAATAAACCAGATGCTAAGGCCCATGTGGCATAATTATCTTGGCTGAGTTCCTGACATGATCATGCATGTGTACAAAGATTTGTAGGTAGCAATGTGTAGCGTGCTGTCAGAAGGGCATAGAAGTAATGATCGAAAGCAGTAATAAAGATATTATGAATAATGTCATAATAAAGGTGAGAAAAGTGAAGGCCTGGCCTAAGACACTGGCTGTGAGAATAGACAGAATATGGTTCCAAGAATTTTAGAGTTTCATGGGTAAAACTTGAAGAGATACTTAATTTGCGTTGTAAGGTAAAGATATGATCAATAAGGATTTCCAGGTTTCTGATTTGGGCAAAGTAGAGGATGATGCTTGTCACTCACTGCATGAAAGAGGTTAGGAGAAGGAGCAGAATTTGGGTGGAAGTTGGATGATATAAGGAGCAGATACTAGATCTCTTCAGGAAATGCTAAAATTCTCACTAAACTTTGCCAGTGTAATCCTGAAGAACCAAGGCATGGTATCTACCAGGATCATTGAGATCTAGGCATCCTTATGAGTTGCAAAGACCTGAAAATTTATAAAAATAGAGAAATCTCAGCTTTCCTTATCTAAAGCACCAGTCCTTGGAGAATCATGGACTCAGAAAGTTGGTTTTTTCTTTTTCCTATTTTTATTATTGTGCAAAAGAGTAGTTGAGGAGAAGGGTATTTCAGAGAGCTGCCACCTGGATTTCCCTTCAGTTAGATAAATATTGTGTCAGTTTTCTACTTAATGCAGATGTACTGGCAGGCAAGTTTTCTGAATGAGGCAAAAGCTTGATCAGGTTGGCTGGCTGGTTTAGCTCTAGTTTGTCATTTTTGGTATCACTACAATTTGTCTTAGAACAGAGACAGCTGTCATTATACCAGTCTTGAATTAAGCTAACTGTTGTAGACAAAGCTCAAAGGGAAAAAGACAGAGCAGCCTAGGAGCTTCTGCGTTGTGGTCCGTCCAGCATTACCTGCCTCTGAAGGATCTACAAATATTCCACGTACATGTAGAGAGCCACTTAAAGACCCACATAATCAACTCTGAAATTAACGTATTTTGCAAGAAGTTTGATGAACACATGTCAGATTCCCCTATGGAAACTAGGCCTAATGGACTTCCTCAACTTTGAAGTCATTTTCGGTTGTTTTCTAAACCTAGAAATCTCCTAGGTGTCTGCAATTAAATGGTCTTCTAGAATTTCTCTTAATGAAACTTTTTCCATTTAGGGGTATTGTCTATATAGTCCTTTTCTATCCATGGGTATGAGGCTAACAATGGTGACTCTGTATAAATGTGGCTAAAAAACATAGCAAGTTCTATTAACATATGCATTATATGTAAATCAGGATGTAGATCTACTGGCTACCATTCTGAACTCTTTCCTTGCTTGCAACATGACACTTACTCTTTCCTTAACTGAAAGAAAAAATAGGCAAAAACTTCAGGCTGAGTAATCCGTGAAGCGCCTCCTGCTATCTGTTGTGACTCTGTGACAGGAAAGGACATCTGGTTTTGGTTTTCACATTTGCCCTCTGATCTCAGTGGAGAGCTGAGAGAGAAATCCAGGCAATCTGTTGGCACACACATTCAGCGCAATTATAATCTTCTTGTCTTTACATCCCAGTTTATCCTGGTTGCCTCACATGGCCTAGAGATAAGGCCCTGCCCTTTGAATCTCAAAAAGAAGCAGATGCAAATCAATATGTGTGGATCTTATAAAGTGACAGTGAGCCTCAACTTTGATCTCTGTGATCTTTACTTCCTGCTTCACCACATGGACCCAAGTCTCTCATCTAGTCCAAATGGGCAGCTCCTTTGCATTTACTGTTACTCATTTTGTGAAATCCTGTTACACAATGTTGACTACTTGTGTGGAAAACAGCCTTTATTCAATAAGGAAAATATTTAATTATTCATTTTACTGCTGGGAAGTAAAAATGTAGGTCATTTCCTTATTAGAACACGTAATCAAGTAGTGCTGATAAGTCATGCTTTTTTATAATGAGTCCTTTTCTTCATGTTTGTCTGACAACTGGATGGACCTTAAGTTAAAGAGGAGCGTGCAGGTCAGCTAGAGCCCTGAGCTAATACTATTCCCACTGAAGCTGACAGAGCAGTAGAGACAGGAGTCCATTTTAATGAGATTGGCACTTCTTGGGAAGGACATGGGCCATAAATTATCAGCTCTGGGAAGAAGAGGCAAAAAAAAGGAGGCCACAAAACAAATATAAGAATCATGGGTGGCAGAATAAGGTGGCCTCCCATGGAGAGTAACTAGGGCTCTTCTGGAAAAATATCAAAGACCTGCCAGGACATGAATTATTGGCCCAGAAGACAATCAGAATTGAGTATATATCAAATGTGATTAGAAAAATAGTGTCAGAGGGAAAGGTTTGTACTGTATGTAATACAAGAAGGAAGGAACTGTGTGCTGTGAATCCCAACATTCACTGGGATGACCTGGCCCGTTAGATCGTTCCTTTCTATTCTATCCAACTGCATTGATCAAGCTTAATCGTGTATGCAATGAGCTCTGACGTCTTGAACAAATGCATTGAGACATCTTATGGAATTTTTAAGTTTAAGTAATGTTTTTCAAGAAGTTTGCATGAAGAAATGCAATATTAAATATATTTTATATATAATACATTATATATATTCTCTCCTTTTTGTCTATCTCCACACACCCCTCCCCCACCCTTTGTCAAATCTAGTGGCTTCTTTTATACTTTCTGTTTCTTTTTCTGCTTTATTTCTCTCTCTCTCTCTCTCTCTCTTTTTTAATCCAAGCATTTTGCAGAAGATAGGTTCTTAAAAGGTATTTCAAACAAATAGGTAATGAAGGCTTCTCTTGCCCTTGAGTGCTTTAACCCGTTTTTAAAATTAAGTTTATTGGGGTGACATTGGTTAGTAAAAATTACATAGGTTCTATGTGTACAATTCTATAATACTTTGTCTATGTGTTGCATTATGTGCTCACCACCCAGTGTCAGTTCGCCTTCCATCAGCCAAATATTGCTTTAATCTTTGATTATCTTAAAGTTGGCAATTAGTTTCCCATTATCCAAAAGAGCTACTTTCATGATGAGTGAAGACTGAATTGTGTATGGGGAAGTTTGCCATTGCAGTCTTACTCTTCCTATATAATACCTTATCACCTTCATATTTTTGTGGCTTCTATCATAGGGCAAAGATAGTTATTTTCTTTCTTTACATGGATGCTCTGGAAGCAGCTTTTGAAAACACTAAGGATTTTGTAAGATTTTAACAAAGTGAACCTAAAGCAATAGTTACACCGAAGGCTAATTTTTTTGCTGAAGTCTAGTTCATAAGATATTATCATCATTTTATTACTCCCATTATTATGACATTACTAATGCTGGTATTTATTAAGCCTGATTGAGCCACAGTTTAAATCAGAGGAAGAGCCAAGTCACATGATTAGTAATATTTGCAAAACAAGGACAGAAACCTGGTTATATAAGATTAAAAAAAAAAATGTGCACTTTCCATTATATTCTTTTGCTAGAAGTTAGGATTAATATTAGTAGAAGTGAGTATCTCCTTCTCTAGTACTTTTGACATTTGTTGAATTTAATAACCTTTGGGAAATTCTCACATGCTAACAAAACATATAAATGATTACATTTTAAACTGGGCAATAGTTATAATGTGGGACAGAAGAGTAGAAAGTAAAATAAGAAGGGAAACGTATGTGAAAGTTGGAATTAAACTATCTTATTGATAATTATTGCTGTATTCTGAAGGAGCCATAGTATTTATAATGGTGTCTATATATAGATGTGATCTTTTTGGCATCTTAAAATGGGTGTTATCCAACCCATCTTATGCAGAAGGACACTGAAACCCAAGAGAGATGAGCAGGCAGCCTAAAGTAGATGGCTACTTATATATTCACTCATATAAATATTTGTAGCTCTTATATGATGTCTGTTGTGCTACACTTTGTCAAAATGGCTGTGAACAGGATAGTAAAGGATCCTACACTCACAGAACTTATATTTCTGTAAGAGAGGACAGTTTAGCAGTTACTGAATATAATAAGCTGGACATATAATAAGCATGACAATTTCAGACAATTTTAGCTGCTCTGAAGAAAACGAAGTAAGGAATTGGAGTAATGGTTAGACCTAGAGGTCCTTGAAGGGAGAGCATGGTTTGGTATTCTGCCTACCCACTGCTGTTTGAGTCTTACCATCCTATGCTCCAGACATACATGCATGTGACCCTTCAGATGATTCTAACCCTAGTCTTTATTTAAGCCATGTCAACCAAGAACCAAGTGGAACAAAAGAAGCCCTTCTTGAAATGCAGCTTCATGAGCCAAATAAAGGTTTTATTTTAGACTACTGAGTTTTGAAGTGGCTTGTTACACAGCACTGAATAACACAAACAGTGGTAAATGTTTCTGTCTTCATAAGAGGAACTTTTTGTATCTAGAAATTATCACTGTGCAACATTGAAGGTGGGTGTGTTTGTAAGACACCAACTTTTCCACTAGTTTGTTGTCATAGTTAAGTAGCAAGGACAAGGGGACTGGCTGACTCCTAGGACAACACTTTTCTCTGGTGACCATCATGAAACTCTATTTGTGAAAAGAGCCATCTCTTAATAAACTGAATGGGTCTGAGAATCTTATGGACCCCATATATTTCATATCCCTGAACCGACCTAGCAGTAGTGTTGCTAAACTGAAATATAATGTGCCTGAGAATTAGAATCATGACAACTACATCTAAAGCTTTTGTATAATGGATATAAGGAAGGGAAGAACAAGATTCTCTACTCCATGTATCAACTAGGAACCTGGGAAGAGAACTTCACTGAAAGGTTGAGTGTGAAAAAATGTCTTATCTCCATGCTCTGTGAAGCTCTAGTATTTAGTATACCCAGGATTTTAGTTTCCTGTATGAACATGTCTATCATTCAGATACTTACATTGTTGCAGACTCGCACACGAGTAGAATATCACTTAAGATATTTTTATTTTCAAGAACCTGCAAAACCAAGTCAACTTGCTTTAAAGAAAGAATGACTTTCATAACTGAAAACTCCAGAGAGTGATCTGACTATGAGTGCTGATTGGTCCAATAGCTCAAGTGATATGAGCAGACCTGGTGGTCCTCATCTTCTTTCCACTTCTGAGCTTCTGAATTAGCCTTATTCTTAGTAGGCTTCCCCACTCTGAGCTGTCCCATGATGGCTGCCAGAGAATCCTAAATCTGCCTGACTCCAAATCATTCTCTTTTTCCAAATACTAAACAAGAGATTTTGGTTTTTCTAGATCAAGTTAGGAAATGTGCATTTCACTGATCCAACTTCTGGGGGCAGATTACTAGGTTTGAAGGTTACCTTAATTCGAACCTCCATCTTGGATATGAAGTGAAGGAAGTATTTCTTGCAACATGGTCTCAACTGAAGATGTGTTCTCTACTCCTCACTTCATTAGGGTATTAATATTATTACAAGAAGGGAAGTTAGATCCAGGATGACCAAACATGGAAACGTCTATTTCCAAAAGCCATTGAGGAAACAGTGGATTCCAATAGCTAGCATAACTAGCCTTACCTACTGAGTTAACTGCACCTTTTTTTATGGATCACATTATTTCTTTTGACCAGTTCAATGCAATACTAATCATTTATGGGAGTTTTCCACTGTATAAGAGTTTTTGCACTTTTATAGCCTTTAGAGAGAAAGAAAAAATAACTTTGAGTCATCTGAAATATTCCCAGTGCTCTCTGCTGTAAAGTCTTTGGATGTAGTAAAGTAATAACTTGGGGAGGCTTGATAATCAACTGGCTTATGATTTATCCAACTGTAAATTAGACTAGTTCAACTGGGTAATAAGAATATAATAAAACATGCTTGGGGAACACAATACACAGTGGAGGACTAAAGAAAGCATTTCCTTTCGTTTCTAGGCGCTTCAGAAAATGCTTATTAGCCAAGTGACTGATGTGTTACTTTGAGTTGTATCATTAAACAATTGAAGAAAAAGAGTGGCTATAAAGTTATTTCAATTAGGTGGAACACATTCCAGGAAAGTGAGGAGCTTGCTTTAAGAGTATGTAGGTCAATGGAAAGTCAAATTTCTTGAAGTCTGTTTTCAACCCAAAACTTTAGAAATATTCTTATTCTACTTAAATATTTTTATTCTACTGAATATATTTGAATCTTAATTCAGGCAAAGGGTGAGCTCAGTGTATAGACAAATTCATCAAATTTATAAGCAAGGGGAGCTGATGATAGGGTCAGTATTTTTAGTAAAATTAGGAAAAGGACCATAGGAAAGGGAAATAGGAGAAAATGCATGACATAATAAAATTAAGTTTTTATCAGTTACCTGAGTATTTTCAGGTAGAGGCAAAAAAGAAATTAATGGCACATATGTAATCCATAATTGTTTCAAAAGTAAGTATTTAAAAATATGGGAGACATTCCATTGAATTTTATTGAGAAGAGTTTTATGCATAGCATGATAAAACCATACTTGATCAAGACAGTATATTTGTTTGGCTAGTAGTTTATTGTTGCTTAAGGTGTAGGATGT